>JAOTRH010000006.1:15641410-15694311 GCA_034768845.1 Heliamphora exappendiculata | reverse complement strand
AGACAACAGAACAACTCGCAGATATCTTTACCAAGTCATTAGTGGGTCCACGAGTTCAGTATATTTGTAACAAGCTAAGCATGATTGACATCTATGCTCTAGCTTGAGGGGGAGTGTTAGTAATATTATTAGATGTATGTATATAATATCTCTAGATAGGCCCGTTAGCGATAAGGGCCCACTAGGGTTTTGCTGTACATATTTATGTAATTATTATATGTAGTGGACTTCTCCAATTTGAGAGGCTAAGCCTTCTAATAATCAATTATTCTCTTTTTACACCAATAACAAGGATCGGCAGTTGGTTCGCCAAAAACCAAGCCCCGGGCCCCCGAGAAGTTAGAGAGAAGGTAGAGAGAAAAAGGAGAAAACTTAGTCGAGAAGTTTTGAAAATATCTTTTGAAAATATCTAACTCCAGACATTTATAAGTTTCCAAAATTATTTTTTTTTGAATTTTTGAAATTCGAACAGTAACTCCCAACAACCTCGGGAACCAATCCCGCATGCACATTTAAATCGGATCATGCATCAAAACATATATAAACACGAATGAACACGTCGAATATAAATATATAACTCAAAAAGAAACAGAACAGGGTTTCACAACTCTCCCGCCCTTAAGGAATTTCGCCCCCGAAATTCGCTACAAGGTCACGAGGTAAATAGCTTCGGGTATCTAGCACGCATCCCAGACTCAAGTTCCCACGTCGCTTCTTCAACCCCGTGATGAAGCCATAGGACTTTAACATAAGCAATTGTTCAGCCTCTCAACACTTGCTCCTTCGTGTCTTGAATCTTTACTAGACGCTCCTCATAAGTGACATCCGTATCAACCCGCAGCTCGGCCCATTTTAACACATGTGAAGGATCAGGCTCGTATCTCCGAAGCATAGAAACGTGGAATACGTTATGCACAGATGCCAGCTGAGGTGGCAAAACCAAACGATATGCAACATCTCCAACTCTGTCAAGAATCTCAAAAGGTCTGATGAAACGGGGTGATAGCTTTCCACTACGACCAAATCTCATCAAACCTCTACGTGGTGAGATCTTCATAAACACGTAATCTCCCACTGCAAATTCCAAAGGCTTTCTCCTCTGATCTGCATAACTCTTCTGGCAGCTCTGCGCTGTCATAAGGCGTTGGCGAATCACGGCAACCTTCTTTGTCGTCTTCCGCACCAAATCGGGTCCCAAAACTGTGGTCTCTCCCACATCTGTCCAACATACTGGTGACCTGCACGGTCTACCATACAAAGCCTCATACGGTGCCATCCCAATGCTGGACTAATAGTTGTTGTATGCAAACTCTACCAATGATAGATGATCCTCTTAAGAACCTCTGAAATCAAGGGCACATGCCCTCAACATATCATCTAGAATCTGTAGAGTCCTCTCAGACTGGCCATCCATCTGGGTGTGAAAAGAAGTACTGAACATCAAGTTCGCCCCCAAAGCCTCCTGAAGACTCTGCCAAAAGCGTGATGTGAAGCGCGGGTCTCGGTCAGAAACAATAGACACTGGCACTTCATGCAACCGGATTATCTCTCTGACATACAATCTATCAGTTTATCCACCAAATCCTTCATGCGGATGGGGAGAAAGTGTGCAGATTTCGTCAACCTATCAACCACAACCCATACGGCGTCGTGTCCCCTAGGTGATCAAGGAAGTCCAGACACAAAGTCCATCGTGACGTTCTCCCATTTCCACTCTGATATTGGTAACGGCTGAAGCAATCCTGCCGGTCTCTAGTGTTCCGTCTTCACCTTCTGACAGGTAAGGCACCAAGAAACAAACTGGATCACATCTCTCTTCATTCCCGTCCAACAGAACTAACGACGTAGGTCATGATACATCTTTGTGCCTCTTGGATGCACAGCAAGGCAAGAATGATGACACTCACGGAGTATATCTACACGACATGACACTGGTACAAACAATCTCCCAGCCAACCGCAAACTCTGATCTGAACCCATAACCCATCCTGCTGTATCCTCTCCACTAGCAACACGATCTCGTATCATCTGAGCCTCCTGATCCGTCTGCTGGACCTCTAGCACACGTGCTATCAACGCTGGTCGTGAAACTATTGAAAACAACATGACACCCGTCGCTGTCTCCCCAAGACACAGATCAAATTCCTCGATCTCTCCAAGCATATCCCACTCACGTATAGCCACAGATGCTAACGAACCATGAGATCTCCTGCTGAGAGCGTTAGCCACAACATTGGCCTTCCCTGAATGGTATTGTAAGTCAAAATCATAATCCTCCAACAACTCTACCCATCGTCATTGGCGCAAGTTCAGGTCCTTCTGCGAAAACAAGTATTTTAAGTTCTTGTGATCGGAGAAAACCTTGAAGTGCTCACCATAAAGATAGTGACGCCATGTCTTCAAAGCAAAGACCACGGCAACCAACTCGAGATTGTGTGTCGGGTAGTTCTTTTCATGCGTCTTTAACTGCCGAAAACCATAGGCTACAACTTTACCCCCTGCATCAGAACACAGCCTAGACCGTCGTGCGATGCATCACAGTACACTGTATACCCCAAACCTCGCTCTGGGATAATCAACACTGGCGCGCTAGTCAACCTCATCTTCAACTCCTGGAATGCCGACTCACAGGATTCACTCCAAACGAATACAACTCCCTTCCGCGTTAGACGCGTCATCGGCGCGGCAAGTCTCACAAAATCCTTTACGAACCGCCGATAGTAACCTGCTAAGCCCAGAAAACTGCGGATCTCGAAAGCGTTCTTCGGTCGCTCCCAACCCATCACAGCATCCGTCTTCGACGAATCCACTGCTACTCCGTCTGTCGACACTACGTGTCTAAGAAATCTCATCTCAGACATCCAAAAATCGCACTTCTCGAACTTCGCATACAAGCGATGCTCTCTTAAGATTTGTAGAACAATACGCAGGTGATCGTCGTGTGCCTCCCTAGTGGGTGAGTAGATGAGAATATCATCCACAAACACCACCACAAAACTGTCCAGATAAGGATGGAAGATCCAGTTCATCAAACTCATGAACATAGCTGGTGCATTCATCAGACCGGACGGCATAACCAGAAACTCATAGTGACCATAACGAGTTCGAAAGGCGGTCTTCGCTATGTCCTCGTCCTTAATTCTCAATTGGTGGTATCTTGATCTCAAGTCAATCTTCGAGAAGCAGCTCGACCCCTTCAACTGAGCAAACAAATCATCTATCCTCGGCATAGGGTACTTGTTCTTCATTGTTACCTGATTCAGCTTCCGGTAGTCGATACACAATCGTAAGGATCCATCCTTCTTGTTAACAAAAGTGCAGGAGCTCCCCACGGCGAAGTACTCGGGCGCACGAACCCCCTATCCAGTAACTCCTAAAGCTGTACCTTGAGTTCACGCAACTTAGCGGGTACAAAACGGTAAGATGGCATGGATATGGGAGCAGTTCCTGGAACCAACTCAATAGAGAACTCTACCTCCCGGTTCGGCGGCAACTCGAACAGATCGTCAGGAAAGACATCTGGATAGTCGCAAACCACTGGAGGGAACTCTCCTCGAGTGCCAACTCCCTTGTCCAACATGAGAGCTGCAAAGAGGGAACCCAAGTTGCCCTGGTTCTGCGCAGCACCGGGCATAGACACCAAGCCCTCGTCCCGGTCACCCACAAAGCGAAAGCAATCACCCGCCGGTGTACAAATCGTTACCCTCCGTCGATCGCAATCGATAAAGGCACGATAGGTGGTTAGCCAATCCATCCCCAGAATGACATCAAACGTGGTCATGTCTAGAATGATAAAGTCAAATTCTAAACAACGATCGGCGACCTCTAACACGCAGGTTCTACAAACGAGACTCAACATCACCGTCCCATTGACTGGGGTCTCCATGCTCAAAGCACTACCCAACAAATCTATTTTCAACCCCAAAACAGATGCAAAAGTAGAAGACATAAATGAATACGATGCTCCCGTGTTAATAAGAACACTGTCCATGATCTATAAACTAGAAGAGTACCTCTGATCATGGAAGTGGTAGCAGTAGCATCGGGCACGATCGGTGCTCTGGATGAACCGGGATCTGCAAGAACATAAGCTCTGGCCTGTCCACTGTGGCCCTGAACTGTCGACTGTCTGCCCGATTGTACTGAGGCGCCCCTTCTGCAATCTAGATGGCTGACGTCCCTGGGCGGATGGAGTAACTGGTGCTCCGGTTGTACTCTGCATACTCCCTCCTTTGGGACAGTCCCTATGGATGTGCCCTGGCTGGCCGCACTCATAACACACCACTGGCCCCCTCCCCTGCGATTGCGACTGCGACTACGACTGAACAGGCGCTGGACTTCGGCATTCTGCCGCACGATGCCCTGGCTGTCTGCATCTAAAACAAACAAGCTCTCGTTGCTCCGACCTTCCCGTTGAAGCTTCGGGAGGCGTGGATGCAGAAGACTGTGGCGGATACGACCCCACTGGATGAGAACTCGGACCAGATGTCCGTTGACGCTTGTCCTTGCGTCCATGGAACTGTGCACGTCCCCTATCTTGCGAACCCCTACTGTCTCTATCTCTGCGCATCACGTTAGAGTGTCTTCCACCTTCATGGCGGTCTCCACCAACTCTGTAAAGACCTGCATACTGAATGCCGCCACTCGATCTCTGATAGTGGGCCTCAAACTCCTCTCGAACCTCCTCGCACGGAACTCATCAATGGGCACAATCTCCTGTGCAAACCGGGATAGGCTAATAAACTCGGTCTCATACTCAATCACTGTCATCGTCCCCTGCGTCAGAAAAAGGAAGTCTTCTCTGTAGCGATCCCTCAATGTCGCTGGAAAGTATTTCTCTAGAAATACCTTGGTGAATGCCTCCCAAGTGCCTCCAACTGTAGTATTGGCAAACTTTCACCACATGTGAGCACTCCCCCTCAACTGGAAGGCAGTAAAGGTAACCCTCAGATCATCTTCCTCTATCTGAAGTGTGTCCAAGATTTTGATAACCAACTCCAGCCATTCAGTGGCAACCATAGGGTTGGGATCCCCAGAAAAGGTAGGAGGGTGCAGATGGTGAAACTCGCGCATCGCTACCATTGCCCTCGACTCAGGTACACTCTCCCTTCCCCTAGAGGCCTCAGCCAGTTGCCGGATGATGCCGACCATCTCGCGCAACAGATCTCCCCCGTCAACAGGTCCGTGGGGTGCATTAGCATCCCCAACATCTAGGACTTGAACGTCCCTTCGGCCAAAACCACGGCCACGGCCACGGCCTCGACCTCGCCCTTGTCCTCCCTGTGTGGACATAACTTTATACGAAAGAAATATAACAGGATAAGCATCCATACATGTTATTGCTAACGTAAAAGACATAATACGCATAAGCATGCTAACACATAGCCACTTAAGATCATGTCATCACATCTCACATACCGAGGAGAACCAACAAGAATGACGCGTCACTTTTGATAACCTACTTAGATTCCTTGCTAGAAATCACGTCCGCGAAACACGTCTTTAACATGGCTCCCAAGTGTGTTAATCCAAATGTCCGAAGGCAAGACTAATCAATCCCAAAGCCCAACCTCCATATCCACATATACACACTATCATGCTGAACAAGCTATCATGCGTATGCTAACAAAACGCTAAAACACAGGCAATCAACCACACGCACATCCTCACAAGGTGATGTACCCTCTTTCCCATGGCTCTTAGGTATTCGAACCCAGAGCTCTGATACCAAGTTGTCACGCCCCAAACACCAGGGTCACGCGAAAGCCCACCAAAACACCGTTTATGAAAATAAGATTTGCAGTTGGATAAAAGATTTTCAAAGTTCAACTCTCATAAACAGTAAACATACAATCTCATATATGAAATAGTATATCGCCTCAAGGCGTACAAAACTCGCATTATGAAACAGGTATCACATGTAAAGGTACATGTCTCAAAAACAGAAAAACTACAGCAAGTCTTCCATCACCACTACATCTAGGTCAACTCTACATGTTTACTTGAAAATGGTTTTATAGCAAAATCCCACACCGTGAGCCAAAACCCAATAGAAACAGACTACATAAAGCTGTAAAGTAGGTTATGCAATCATAAGCATATTAGCTCAACCACATGAGCTAAAAGGTTTTCCTCTAAAAAATCATCAATTTTCTATCCTTGAAATTATGCATATCATCCTCACAGATATCATGCCACAGTTAAGGGAAAGCAGTAATAAAATAGTATTATACACTCGGGTCACACACCCGAGGAGAAAAAGACAAAATGTAATCCTATGTACCGACTCTGCCTCACAGACAAAGGTAGCAACTATAGACTACTGTCCATTACCCTAATCACCACTTAAGGCCTGCTCGGTAAAGACAAGTTCTATATGGAGTTACGACAACATAACCACTTAGTTTATGGTTCACAATCCGAGGGTACTAAGCACCCACACAACGCCATTCATGGAGGCAACCGGCTTAGTTTACGGGTTCACAACCCGAGGGCCCTAAGCACCCACACAACGTCATTCACGGAGGCAGCCGACTTAGTTTATGGGTTCACAACCCGAGGGCCCTAAGCACCCACCACCTCGTTTACGGGGATTAACCCGAAAGCACGTAGGGACCTACTCTGCGCACGGTTTCGGACTTACACCGTGGAGTAATGGAAGCCCAACTCAACATATCCACTGTCACAGTACATCTATGAAAAACATTTAAAAACCACCTGTAAAACAATTTATACAACACAGGTATAAAAAGAGATCCAATCCATCAACCATGGAGATCAAACAAAACATGTAAAAACATATTATATTTTCATCAAAACGTTTTAGAAGTTGAGACTCAACCCCAAGGGCTAACTCTAAACTTTCAACAAAACACGTTTTTCGCAAAAACCGAAACTTTTTTCCAAAAGGAACCCAACCTTTCTCCCAAAAGGAACCACAAAAAAAAAACCATGGTAAACACCCAGCACTTCAGTTGACTGGCCCCTAACCCCCAATCGACTGAAAACCCTCGGGAGAAGGCAAAAAGCAAAACAGAACCATGTCAGTCGACTGACCTGGGAGGTTCAGTCGACTGACCTCCCCAAAAGATGATCCAGTCGACTGATCATGATGATCCAATCGACTGACCTTGCCCAGAAAATGTTTTTGAGCTACGGTTTTGGCCTCCAAACCTCAAATCAAGTCTCCAAACATCCATCTAACACCCTCAGACATCCGCATGTCCAAACCCGACACCAAAACCTCGAAAGAAAACTCTCGGAACACACTTCCATCCACCAAAACGATGAAGAACGGTTTTTAAACCAAAAACCCGATTTAAACATAAATAACTTTTCATGCATTTTTAAACGATAAAGACGCATAAAATTACACGTAACATCCTTTAACAACTTTACAGTCTAGGATCTTATCTCGGTAAGTTAAAAACTCGACGTCTCGATCCACGTGCAAAATCGAGTTTTGCCGGAATGAAATTCCGTCCGGATGGATGCGTAGATCATGATGCCAACAATAAGGATCGGCAGTTGGTTCGCCAAAAATCAAGCCCCAGGCCCCGAGAAGTTATAGAGAAGGTAAAAAGAAAAAAGAGGAAACTTAGTCGATAAGTTTCGAAAATATCTTTTGAAAATATCTAACTCCAGATATTTATAGGTCTCTAAAATATTTTTTTTTTTTGAATTTTTGAAATTTAAACCACAACTCCCAACAACCCCGAGAACCAGCCCTGCATGCATATCTAAACCGAATCATGCATGAAAACATATATAAATACGAATGAACACGTCGAATATATATATAACTCAAAAAGAAACAGAGCAGGGTCTCACAAGAAATAAGCTCAATAATATATATCAAGCTATCCAACATGACTCTGTTTTTTTTTTCCCTTCAAAAACCACCATAAGCAATAGGAGGTCGAGATGATTTAAGATGTGTAATCGTCGACCACAGACGGTCCTACGTTGCTGACATCAACATCAGTGATGTTGACCTCATCGTTTTTAATTAGCTTTAGACTATTCCCGAACTATCATATGTATTCCTAGGATAAAATTGAAGGCTTTGATACCAAGTAAAAGTGTAAAAAAAACTGAGGAATTAGGGTTAGAGGAAAGGAAGGGGAGGAGAAGGTGTTAGAAAAATAGGTTTCACGGACATAAATCAGTCGGCCTTACCTCCAATCTTTTTGTATTAAATCATATCACGACACAATTGAGATAGTGTCTTTAATTCACGAAATAAATACTCTAACGAATGCAATTGTATTGTTGATCTCATCAATTAGCAGTTTTTTTGGGCACAATATAGCATCGAACAGTGTTTGAACTTTGAACGACCATTGTTGCCCCTAGTCCGTGGAATGCTATACATTCACATTATAACGTGTAGTTTACATCCACAAGGAGATTAAGTTATTCACTCTTAATTATGAATGGACATCATTCTTGAACCAATGGTATGAATCTGAAAGAAGTAACTGTTGAAATTTAGAGTTGCAACTTAAGGAGTAACGACGGTCAATTGAAAAACATCTAGTAGTATATTGAGAGTTCAAATAGATTCTTAAATGCCTAAAAATTCAAGGAATGGAAGCATTCACTTTTTAACAAAAGCTTTCTTTTCTTAGAGGCTAGGCTCTGTGTGTGTGTGTGTGTGTCTCTTTATGTCTCTCTCGCTCTCTCTCTCTCTCTTTCTATGTATATATATACACGTGTGTGTGTATGTGTGTTCTAGTGGTATACTGAGAGTTGAATTAGGTTCTTAAAAGTCTAAAAATTCCAAGAATTAAAGCATTCTCTTTGTAACAAAAGCATTCTTTTCTTAGAGGCTAGGCTCTTACTCTCTCTCTCTCTCTCTCTCTCTCTCTTTGTATGTCTCTCTCTCTTTCTCTCCTCTCTCGCTCTACATATATATCAGCCACACCCGCCCACAAACACACAAACTTTACATCAATTCTTTGGATTTCCCTTAGATGTCGCACGTATTCAGGTTGCTGAAAAAGACTGACAACTGTTTTTTGGCAGACATAAAAACCACAGTTTTCAAATTTCAATAGTTTTTCATTGGTGCAAAATGCAGTCAAACTATAGTAGTTTTGGGGTCCATTGTATTTTAAGGAAAACAATATTTTAATGAACTTTAAACCTACTTCTCTTCTAGATCAAGTTCTTTTACCATTACTGCAAGAAAATAAATAAATATCCACCATTGTAGGGTGTTGGAGTATGTAGAGGATGTAGACCTAAGTTGTTGGTGAAACAAAATTTATAGGATCATAATGGGATCTAATATAGTTGGAAAAAAAAAAGAGAGGAGGAATCCTTTTACTCTTCTTTTGATGACCTTTTAGGACCCTTTTCCCTTTCATAGAAATTGAAATTCTTTCTCTAGAAAGATCTACTTTGCTTTTTGTTTGTTTCCACATGTTTTGATAAAAGATGTTGTGGAGATTTAAAGGTTCTTAGTGGTTTGCCACTAAATTCAAGTTGTTTTGTTCAATTTTCTGCATTCTACAAACTCAGAAATTTTTCAGTTCGTAACATAGAAATTTCTCAATATGCAACAAAAAATTTCTAGGTTCAATTTTCACCTTTTCCATTAATGAATTGGAAGAAGGAAGAATGGAGGAGAGGATATGATTCTACATGCATCACTGCAGTGAAAGTAAAGATATTTTTGAAGTAATTTGATTGAATTGAAGAAATTAGTGATGATATGCATAATCTTCCCAAAGCTGTCTCGCTCATGAAGCTTGACTTCACAGGCTTGGTGATCCAGTTACTGTATAGTGCAGGCAGTTGTCAATGTTCAAACCTGTAACCAGATTAATGTTGCCTTTCATAAATTTAAGGATTGTGGGCAGCTCCTTTTAATATTCTCTGCAACTTAATACTCCACATATTCCTTCCCCCACAAACAAATAAATAAAAGAAAAGTGGAAGTGCAAAAAAAAGTCTAGAAAAACTTTTCTTCACTTTCAAAATTTTCATCTTCTTGGAAATTTACAATTGTTCATTCTAATATGTTTTCAATGCTATTCGGCAGTTAGGCCCTCTAGTTAGTCAAATGGTACCTGTTTTGGAAGCATCTCCAATCTACTCCATGGCTAGGAGTGCGTCAGGTAGATTGCATTCTGACTCTCTCTCAATCTTTTGGATAAAACTTTGGTATCTTAATTTAATTTAGAAAATTATGTTACTTTGATATTTAGGCTTAAGGTGCATGTGGTCCGTGGCCTTTGCCTAACTTAGTTGATTACATCTTACTTTCCTAGGCACTATACCTTAGTTGATTGCATGTGGTCTCGTGGCCTTTGCCTAACTTAGTTAATTACATCTTACTTTCCTAGGCACTATACCTTATTCCCGTGCCTTTTAGTGGACAGTGGACACCTTTTCACCCTTCTACTAGAGAGGTTCGCTTCCTATCATTTCTAATCTCTTGAGGTGCATTGGCTGTGGAGAATATGATAAAAATTGAATTCAATTGCTTAAGATTTTATGAAGTATGACTAGATACTTCACACAAGACTCTTTAGTTACATTGAGCATTCCATGCCTGTATATGGGTGTATAGGAGTTCCATGAACTAAAATATACTTATTAAAATTAAGTACCCTTCCTTCGCCTTAGATCTCAGAACTACACATATTCTAGATACCATAAATGCACATTCTAGACAAACTTAAAGAAAAAGGAAAAAAAAAAAGAGCATACATGAACGGGACAAGTATTTCAAGGCAGTAGACGATCTAACAATCTGTTTGGAAATTTTGGAGAGAAAAGAAAAGAAATGATTGTTGAAGTTATGGGAGAAAATAAAAGTGGAGATATGGTGTTTTTTCTCTCCTCTAGTTTGGATAAGCAGTAGAGAAAAGAGAGTTATTGGGGATGCCTTTCGACTATTCTGTCTTCTTTCTTTGGAATCTCTTGAATTGCGGAGTTTTTTTTGACCCATCCGGAATACCCGCTGTACTTCCTTTTACACTGACTTGATGACAAGAGGAGTGTATTCCCCATTTTCTCGAGGTGAGTCTGAATTCTCCTGAAAATATCTGTAGGGTTCTTTGGTCTTTTCCGGAGTAGAGGTTTTTTTTTTTCTTCTCTTTCTACCGCTATCTCTCTCTTATCCTTTTTGATTAGCTTACATAAGAGAAAAGAAGAGTTTTGCAATATTTTTCTAAACCAAACTAAACTTTTGTTGAGTATTGTCTTGATTAAATAAAAGCTCTTGGACACCAATGTCATTTTCATTATTTCTTGGGTTTTTATATGGTCGGTTTTTGTATTATTAAAATTTATGTATGTGGTCAGTTTCTTTTCTCTCCAATATTCTCCATTTTTAGAGAGATGCAAAAAGTCGGTTTTAAGAGAAAACCTTGTCATCTCACTTCTCTCCTTTTCTCTCCCTCTTAAAAATCCAAAACAAAAAAAGGAGCAAGTGAGGCCATTTATTTTCCTTTCTCTCCAAATCACCCAGTCCAAACATACCGTAAATCAATCAAATACAGTAGTATATATGTAAATAAAATATATGATGTTTGTATAAAAATATTCATATGAGTACATTTGTTTCTATTTGTGATGACAAGGCTGCGGACGACCTAGATAATAGAATAGAAAAATTAGAATGAGGGAGATGGCTACGATGGATTTAGATTGATGGATCTGATGTTAAATTGTTATAGTTTCTAAGACAGTAAAATTGTGGTGTGATGATGATGTGGTGGTTGGTTTGATGGATTGATGGTGCTGAAGATCATACATAATTTGTACATTGAGTTAGTAAGGCTGTTCATGGTTGGATGATAATGGTGGGTTTGCACATGGAGAATGTTGTGGTGCATCTGTGTGGGATGATCTAACTGTTATTCAGAGTTTTTGGAAGTTAATTAATTTATTTAATTGAAATGGATGGTGTTGTGCCAAAAGGAATGCCCAAAATACACACAAACACACGGGAGACAAAGTTTGACCTGGTTCGACAATTTGGCTACATTCACAAGCAGCGGATATCCAATAATGAGGAGAAAGGCATACAAATTACAAATAAAACCTCGAACAGTTTTCAAACAAACTCTCATTCCTTCAAAACCAACTCTCTCCCTCAAACTCTTATTTAGAGTCCAAAGTTCTACTGTTGCAACTAAACTCTTTTAGAGTTCACAAATATATTGGCAAAGGGATAAGAAACTATTCAAATGGAACCATTCAACAATGCTGGATGGACTAATCCATTCAAAGTCCACAAGTGTGGCCGATGCTAATCCTCCATCTCCATCGTTTCAATAATAGTGGCTTCAAAGACGATGGCTGGATTTGAGCCAAGTTTCCAACTGGTGGATAGTTGGTCTTAACTTGGGATGCCTATTTAATTGATTAGTTTTTCATTGTTTCGTAGGTACTTGAGTAGGAATTGTATTCAATGATTGCTCAACTAGAGGGTGTTTTACACATGGAGAGTAGCGGGAGAAAATCTATTAAATTTACTTATATTGCATTTATATTAATTTGATTGTGGCTTGCGATGACGAAGTTCTTTGAGCATGTGCATGGTAAAGAGCGTGTTTTAGAGAGAGAAAACCCCCAAGTTTTTCTTAAAATTTGTTAAGTTTATAGGTAGAAAATGGTGTGAAATTTATATATATATATACCAGTAGTTTTTATGGTTATTCATGGAACTTCTAAAGATTTATAGAAAAAAATGCAGAGGGAGAAATGGGTTTGGCATAAATTAGTTTAATGAAGGAAAGTGATGCAGAGTATACAAGAAGAAAAGAGGAAATTCAGGAAGTATGTGTGGAGCATGTTTAGGAAGTCAAGAGTTGTTTGACAATTTTTGATTTTATTACACTCGAGCCATTAAATTGGTCGGTCCATAAGTTGTGTTTGGGTCAAATAATTTTATTTGACTCTTACATAAAATCCTCATGACATCTAAAATATTTTATGTAGTTAATGCCATTTACTTTCTTGTTACAGAGTCAAATTTCTAGCAGAATTATAACCCAACAACCTATAGATATGAAATATTTTTGTTAATTAGAATTGAGATTTTCAAAACTGTAATCTTTTGAAGCTTTGTAGGTGTTATGCAGCATTATCATGGGTAGTTTCCCTTAAAAGTTGTAGGTGTTATGCAGCATTATTATCACCTTCCTATTCAAACCCCCAGAATAGTGCCAATTTCAGCCACAAACCTTCCCAATCAAACTAAGATTTTCCTCAACCCTTTCGCCTACCCTGCGCTCAGTAATTCTACAACTAAAATCGTTGAAACCTTATTGTCCTGAGAATTTCAACAGCTAATTCTTGGAAACAAGCATTCCTGCATATTGAGAACCAAGCCCAAACTCTTCCCTGCCCTAAACTAACTACATATCCAACTGCAGACGACTCTATTCCAAATTTCCCAAACTAAGTACACAAAAGAAAATGAAGAAGTAAGTAGATGATGATTGGCAAGGAGGTGGCTAGTGGTAGTTGTAGTAAGGAGGGGTTTAGTAGGGGTTAATGATTATGGAGGTGGTGGTGGTGGACTAGCCAAAATAACGATGGTGGATTGATCTTTTACCTGTTATTATGAGGAAATATAGGCAGAAGAGAATCTAGTACGAGAAAGAGGTACTTGGGCGAAAAAGAGAAATGGACAATCTAGAGAGAGAAATAGGCACAGAGAGAGGATAGGTTTAGGAAACTTATGATAAAGTTTCATACAATTGGGTTTTCAATGGATTTAGGGAATAGACTCGGGGATAGAATTTCAAAAGGTAGATGAAAATATTTTTTTTGACAATGAGGAACTCCTCACGGAGAATCCCTGAATCTGTGTATGCTGTGCCACACATATAGATTGGGCAAAGTCAAGACCCATGAGAACTAGGATAATCTTGAGGAGGTGGCCCCAAGATCTTAAGAAGAGTTGAATCTAAGATCTCTATTTCTTTAAGTGTGGTCCCTTACCAATACATTTACCATTGGAGTTAAAGATAGAAGAAAATAATTGAAATAATCACAAATTGGTTTGGCTTAAGAGCGCGAGCTTGTTAAGTTTTCAGGAGTGGCTATTTAATTGCGTAAACCACGAATGATTTGGTTTTAATGGTAAAATTGAAGTCCAATAGGTGGGAAAAAGAGTTAGGGTTGACTTAAATTGTTTTTGTTAGAAGTTTTGAGACTAAAAAGTACATTTTTTCAAGTTTGAACAGTAACTCAATATTAGTATTTTGAGTTCTTATGAAGATGAGAGAGCAAGAAGAAGTACTCTTAAGAAAAGTTTGGTGAAGAAAATACAAAAGATAATTTGCGTGGTTTGATCAATGGCGACTTACGTTCACGAAAGGAGAGAAGTGATCATATTTTGTAGGTTGTAGTATTACCACACTCGTATATAAATACACAATACATGTCACCAATATGGAAAACAATCCTATAACATAAGCAACCAATTTGGAATAAATCTCCATAAAATCAACAATCAATCACTGAAAATATGTGATTATGATCTCACAGATTATTCTTTCTTCCTCCGCTAACACTTCCTCTCAAGTCAGTGCAAAGATATCTATCGATCCCAACTTAGGCAAGATTTCATGAAATTTCTTTGATGGTAAGCCTTTGGTAAATATGCCCGCTAACTAATTCGTGCTATGAACATGTGGGGTATTGATAATCTTCGCTTGTACCTTCTTCCTCACAAAATGGAAGTTGACTTCAATGTGCTTTGTGCTTTCATGAAACCCAAGATTAGATTGTTGCTTGATTGTTGCTTGATTGTCACAAAACAGATTTGTTAGTTGAGAAGTTTCAAAATCCAAGTCACTTAGAAGAGCACAAAACCAAATTATCTCACTTAGTGTTGAAGCCATGGCTCTATATTTTGTTTTGGCACTTGAACGAGCAACAACATTTTTCTTTTTGCTTTTCTACGTTAGTACATTCCTTACAACAAAAATGCAATATTCTGTGTTGGATCATCAATCAATTTGACCTTTTCCCCAATTAGCATCCGTATATCCAACAATTTTTGTGTAATTGTTTCTTTCCATCCATATACCACGACCAGAGAAAGATTTCAAGTACCAAAGAATTCTATTAGCTGCACTCAAATGTTTAGTTAAATAAATTAACTTGTCAACAAGTCTCTAATATTAACCTATGTCAGTCAAAAGTTCACCCACGATATTAATTAACTACGTGTTTGACATCTAATTTTCATATCTCCTTCAATAAATTCAATATGTATTTTCTCAGGTTGAGGAATAAACCCTTCTTCGAGTGGACAATCACTATCCCCAAAAAATACTTCAATGTACCCAAGTCTTTAATAGATGACTTTACATGTAGAGGAGCTTTCAATTTGGTTATTTCATTCGTATCATTCCTTATGGCAATAATATCATCAACATAAATAATAAGATATGTTGTTCCAGATGCAACACGTTTCACAAACAATGGTGAATCAATAGAACTTCTTTGGATCTTGTTATTCATGGGAACCTCACTATGGTTTCCATGTTGGGATTTGAACACACTTGAATCTCTAAAACTGGTTTGGCAGCAAATTCCCACGCAGCCTTAAATTCACACAAAGCAAATAGGCGAAATAAGAACAACCACAATAAATATGAGAATATACGTAGTTCAGTTGACTACCTACGTCTACAGGAGAAAAGAAAAACAATCCACTACGCAAATAAAGAATTACAAGATTCACTCTCTTACTCATAATATCTGTGGCCTCAAACTGTGCTTCTCTCTGTCTTACTACACTCTCTCTAGCCTCTAAACTGAACCCCTCTTGTGCATGTGACGTTGTAGGGTTTCTAAGACATAACTTAGTTTATATACTAGGTTGAAACAAAACACGCCATAACCCTACCTGTGTGAAAAAAATAGCTAATCCGCATAGACTGCTCGATCGTTCAAAGAGCCTCATCGGTTTCTATGCATCCTGCAGAGGTCCTAGTGACATATCTTCACCATTTTCAGCATTCCAACACTGTCCGAACCAAGGTTTTAAATATTAGCCGTTACGTATCGTATCGGCCGTTACGCATTGGGATTTTGAGTATCTGATACCGATATTTACCAATGTATTGACCGATACTATTCGATATCTACCGATACATGACCGTATCACCGATTTAGAACCCTGATTCGGACACCCTACCGAATGTGAATGTCGAAAATTTGAGACATAGCTCCAACAATCTCCACCTTGGCTCAAATTTCTGAACCATTGTTGGGGTTATGTCGAAAATTCGAGACATAACCCCAACAATCTCAACTTACCCTAGCAGATTGACAATAGGATAGCACATTGGCAGATAGAGCTTCAGTAACTTAAATGGGAGGAGCCACGATGGAAGTTTTAGGTGAGACATCTTCTCGAGGTGAGGAATGGACAAGGTTAGTGTCAACAATAAAAAGAGTCGTTACATTATCTAGACACTGTCCCTTAAATCATTGAAAAGGTGTATCTTTAGCAAAACAAATATTGTAGGAGATCATAAGCTTTTGATTATTGGGATCAAAACACTTATATCCTTTTTGTTTGGATGAATAACTAAGGAAAACACACTTAACAACACGTGCATCATGTTTGTCGCTGTTTCGTCTATGCATGTGCCATACCGGTGGATATGTTGAGGTACAAATTACATAGTCAATTGGGTTCATCGAACAACGTCAACACACTCTACGATATACTCACCAACATTTTGTCACAACACATTACACACAAAAGAACCAGCAAAATTTGTCCATGGGAACAAAAAATTGATCCTGATTGAAAACAAAATACAGAGTTTTTATGTGCTTAAATGTGTAGTTTTCTCTAGATATGACTATATATGGTAATATGTTATTTCATGTGAGTGCATTACTAGATGCTTAAGTAATATGCATTCCTGTAATCCCTGGAGACCTTTATGTATTATTGTTTCTTCACACCTTTCAAATACTCCAACTTCTCACCGATTCGAATAATAATATAGGAGATGCATGGAAGATGCTACTTGATATGGCTGCAATGATACCAGACTATGATCACGAAGCTGTGGTTTCCTTAACCAAATTTGTCAATCAGTTGCCCTTGGTACTGAATCAGGTATTTTGGTGCCTATATGATACACCAAGAAACTGTATTCTGAGCAGAATTCACTGTTTTTGCGGATCATGGGTTTCTGGGTCTTTTTACTTGACTGTTCATTTCAAAAGATTCTCAGTTTATGGATAATTTAAAAGGAAAATTTTGTTAGAAATCATTTGAAGGATTTGGTCAGTGAAAGGTCAGTGAAAAGTAAGATTTTAACTTGAGAGTTGAGGCAGTTTATAGGCCTAGAGAAGTAAGAGACGAGCATACGTGATCTTTGTAAGGATCGGAGAACCATGAGAAAAGCATCTTAAACACTTTCTTCAACTTTCAAGTGCTATACTGGTAACCGTGTTACACTTCCAACTAACCTGAATATGCCCTTAAAGTAGATATTTCTTATGGTAGGTCACACAAGGGATATCAGAGTTCAAGCCGACACCCTCAGAAAATCTTGATTGTTTTAAGAAATCATACAATGTGAAGCAGACCCTACTGGTATTGCCTTATGCCATTTCGTTGCCTTAATTAAATCAGAATTGGTATCTTGCTATATGTATCGTGGTGATATATTGATTCTTGTCCCTCAGGTGAAGTTCAATTTTGACACAATTGATGAGACGGATCTCCTTGAAGAGACATTGAAGCCTCGTGTGGAGTCTATAGGTGGAACACTAGAGAAGGTTTTATTGACGGGTAACCACGTCACACCTTGCATACAGGTAATAATTTTCTCATTGTTAATCCATGTTGGCTTACTATACACGATACTGTGTGTGAAAGGAACTTATACGTTTCAGGTGGAGTTGATGATTTACAGTTTTGTAAGTCTGAAACCATCATCCCCTCTCAATCCCAAAACGATAAATTAGTAATAAATTCATGTCTACCATATATATATATATATATATTCTTTTTTATGCCTTTGCCCCCTGCATGGTCAGGAACCAAGATGGCAAGTAGGTTACTTGTATACTCCAGCAGATGCTATTGCTCAAAGGCTCAAGACCCTTTCACTGAATGACACCAGAGTCCTTTCCAGAACCATCTCCAACTGGTTTAAGCGTTTTCAAGAGACTGCCTCAAGCATGTGAATATGGCAGAGGCACTCTTTTTTTTTTTTTTTTCCTTTTCTTTTTTTGGAAAAGGGTGGGGGTAATTACTGGGGCGCTCTCTCTCTCTCTCTCATCAATTGATACCTTTAACATATGTTCACAATTAACCATTGTATCTAAGAACTTGCATTTTAGTGTCTTTGTGTTTCTGAATTTACCTTGGCTGAGGTGTGTAATTGGATTGTTCATGCATGCTATTCATATCTTGAAATTCTTTAATAAAATTGTGGTTAATATAGTATCTCATCTTGATGAATTTTTTGACTTTACTACCACTTATGTCCCTTTATAGGGATAACACTAAGTTTGTGTTTGGATTAATTTTTTTTTTAAGTTTTTTTTTTTGTCTTTAGTGAATTTTTTTAGTATTAGCCCAAATAAATATACTTTCTAGATTTTACTCGTCATGAGAAAATGGAAAAGTAAAAATCTAAAAAAAGTTCATATGAAAAAAAGTCAACTTAGCAAGTTTTTTGATTTTATTTTTTCCTAAATTTTTTCGTTTTAATAATTTTTTTTCAAAATTTACCATAATGGACATACTTTTTTAAATATTCATTAGTAAAATTTCTAAGGTGTACTCTTTCAAGTGATCTTTTAAGCTTTTCAAGGTATCATTAATACTGCTATCAATAATGTCTCTCCAGCCCAATGTATACAACCAAACTTATATATGATAAACTGTCAAGTCAATGAACTTTATAGCATAAACTCTCTTCTTAATTAAAAAAAAATTGAGTACTTATCTCAAAACTTAATAATTTCAGCATAAAATCATTAATTTTATGTTCTAAGACTCAAAAATCATTTCATTATAAAATCAACATAAAATGTGAGAGAAAAGAATAGAAAAGGGCTAGTAAATCGGGGAACATAGGTACTAAGAATTTCATGAAATAATACAAAAAGGCTGTGTGTCTTCTGTTTATAAGAATACAAAAAGATCCTCAAGCCCAAAACCTCTGTCCTGGTACTACTATACACTGTACACATACATATATAATGAGCGTGGTCTGAGCAAGTAGTAAGAGCGCTTTTATAAAAAAAATGTAAAAAAGGAAAATAGTGCTCTAAATAATTTTGGGAGGACATATATAATTTAAGAGGGGAAAAATAAAAAATAATCATGAGTAAAATAATAATTTTTGAAAGTTGAGGGGGCCGGGCACGTGCTGCTCTTGGGCCTTAATTGGCTCTGCTACTCTACCGGTGCCATTGTATTACACTTCCCGGTACTGGTAAGAGTTGTCCTAAGCTGCTCAAACTTAGTTTTTGAAATTTTTATTTCCGTCCTAAGGGATTTCAGATTTCTTTGAGGTTGTGTTTGGTTCATAAATTTGGAGAAGGGATTTACCGAAAGAAAGAAAAAAACATAGAAAAACTACAAAAAAATAATTAACTTTCATTTCAATTTCTTCTTATCTTTTCCTCTGCATTTTCATGCATTAATCCTTCTATAAATTGTTGATCCAAACACACCATTATCGTTTAGGTACCCGAACCCAAATATTAATTTTTTTCAATTGAAAAAACTTTTGATGTGATTATTTCAGTTGAAATTTTTTGATGTAATTAATTTTTTCCAAGCATGCAGAGTACCACATAAATACCAATTACAACTTAAATCACTAATATAGAAATAAAGAACCAATTACTATATAAGTAACAAATTAGGCTGAAATTGGAACACTTGACACTTACTACCATTCACACATTCATAAGTTACTTTCCACAGGGGTAAGAATTATTAGGCTCCATTATGTAGTTAATAATTTAAGTCAGAGAGTTATTTGGACAAAAAATGAAATGAATTAAAGTAAAGAAAAAAAAATTTAATTTTCAATTTGTGTTTTTTGTAGGATGACTTATAAAGAAAAACTAAATTTACCGGAAAAGTTATGAATAAGATTTTACAACTTTTCTGCTAACTGAACAGTTAAAAAATACAAGAAAATTGAAATTTCTCAATCTTTTTCATTACTTACTTTCCTGACAACTGAAACAAGAGTTCTTTCCTACCGGAATGTTGAATCAGATGGATATTTACTCATGGTTGATGCACAGCCCATTTTTATCGTTTGAAATGGATGCATCATCACTGCAAGTTTTGCATGCATGCATACACCTTGCAACCACGACGTTTCATGCATGCATGTGCTCTCTATCTCTAAATTAATTATATAAGAATAAGATTCCCATGCAACATTATCTTCCTGTTCCTTATTTATTGTATGTATATGTATAAATAAAGCTTCCGACACAGAACTTAAATGCATCCCCAACCATTTAATTAAGGGTCGCGGAACGGAACCGTCCTTTTTCTGTGGTCATTCCCTTCCACTTCCCCTTCCCCTTTAATTGGCCCTTCCAAATGAACGAGTAGATACACTACCAAATTACATTTCTCTCCTCTCTTAAACAAAGGAATGGCTTTTGCTGCTTAATTTCTATTGGTTGCAAGTTGTCATTCACGAGGAAGTATATATATATATTCAAGACTTTTGAGACAATGTATACGCAGTGTTTTTATTAAATTATATAGTAAAAAATACTTTAAGTAAAACAATAGTAGTCCACAATTATTGAGTAGATAAAATATAAAAAATTAATAATTCACTTAATATATATCGATATAAATTTTTCATAATGCATAAATAAATAATACCATTTATTACTTTGAGAGGAGTAAACAGCTTTCCATCGTTCACAACCAGAACCCTAGTTAGTTATAAAGGCCACTTTCTCTCTCCGTCTCTCTCTCTATCTTTGCGAGTATTGGTTGTGGATGGACGATTGAAAATCAAATGGTCCCAAGGCCACCTCCCCTACTAATAGCAGAAAGTGACTCTACGCTTTAGGAGATTAAAAAGAGAACGGAGGCTCTGCATCATTTGACAACCGTAAAAATGAAAGAAGACAAAAGAAAAAGAAAAAAAAGAACAGATAAAAATTGACACCTCCCTCATTTTTGTCCCAGCAATAATTATCCGTAAATAATTTCTATGAATATCTTTTTATCAACATCATTTTATATATATATATATATATATAATACAACAGAACTGGTTTTTCCAAATGTCTTTTCTCTCTTAAATACATATACTCTCTCTCATCTTTAATATCCTTCCCACACTTATTTACTCTTCTTTCCTCTTAAACAATGCCTCTTGAGTATTCACACAAAATGGGTACGTGGTATTTTTTACAAATAAATAATTATAATTAGTTATTTTTTATTTTTTTAACTACCTAATAAAAATAAGTCATTATGTATTTATTATAAAATTTGTTACCACCAAATTGAATAAAAGCACTATACGAACATGTCATATATTACTATAAGAATACCGAATAATTACTTGCGCTGTTGGCCTCAACAGACCATTCTCTCTATCATCTCTCACCGTTTTCATGCCTCTCACCGAGCAAGAAGAGTTTGCGCAAAAGCAAAGCAAAGTTGGGTTGCTCCATCAGACAAAGATGAGATGACCTACATTTAATTTGAGGAGCAATATTAAACGTGATTTTTTGTAGGAACATGAATAACATGAGCGTTTCGTTACTAACAGTATTGAGCCCAGACAATAATAAAATTTGTTCATTTTTAATATATGACTCTTCTATTAAATCTAAAATTTGTTCATCACACGAATTCAATATACAAAACTTGCTTGATATATAGGGATTAGGGAGCAAGAAAAATTTAAATACAAATGCCGAAGATGAATGTCTTTTACTTTTTTGTTGAATCAATAACTTATTCAAGCATAAAGGGATTGGGACCTACCGGAATATAATAAAACTAAACCTTAGTTATTATATTTTTGTTTAAACTAAATAAATATCATATCTATCACGCAAATATATAATAGCTAATAATAATAATAATAATTCATTTGCATGGGTTACTATATTCAAATGCTAACAAATACTTAATTAGAATAAAGATGAAAAATAAAATGGCCAAAACTAAGCTAAGGCTCATACAATAAGAGACGATTAACGAAAGAAGTTTAAAGCCATTTCATTTTTATTACATTTTGTGAGTTAAACTTGAGAAATAGTACATTAGGTGTTCTTGAGTCGTCTTCAACTTATGTTTTATTTTTTGTTTTGGTGTTTTAACTAATAATGTGAAATTATTCATTGGAGATTCGCCAAGAACAAATAATAATTTTTCATTAAACTTAAAAAGCTCGCTAGCTATATTTCTAATAGAATTAATTACAACAATGGTCCTCAATATTCCCGCTGTTCGACATTTCAGTATTCCAATTGTGTCAATCTACTCCATAAAATATGAAACAATTACTGACTAATGGCTTATTTTGGACGAGAAAAAACTTTTAAAAGCCACATAAAATATATTAATGCTACACAATGGTCGGGTTCCTACCCGATTGACTGTTGTTGATTGTTTACTTGTTTGGGCATGAGCTTGCCTTCTTTGGAGGCGAGGTTATGTTGTTCTTGCTTGAGTGTGGAATCAATAATATTTTTCTTTTACCGACAAAAAAAAGAAAAACATTGCTTTATATTATCGGTCTAATTTAACTGTTGAGAATAGAATTGAATCTAAATTGTGAGTATTATGATTGTTTTACTCAAAAAAAATTTAAGTTGTTTATAGATTTTTTTTCTTAAAAAACGTAAAAACCATTTAATACTTTTTTCAGAGGTGACAAATATTTCAACTTAATAGTTAACTTTTTAAATAAAAAAATTGAACTTTCTAAAACTGCCAAACATGAGCCGAAACACTTTAAGGTGGTGTTTGGCATTGCTGAAATTAGCAATTTATAGATTGTAGCAGAAGTTATAAGTGCTTAGTAAAAATTGTAACTTGTAGTTAAAATAGAAAAAAACTAGTTATAAGTTGTAGTAAAATTTGTGAGTATTTAAAAAAATTTATAATTTATAACAAAAATTAGTAACAGAAATTAAAAACTGCTAACCGTAGTTTTGTCATCCACCCCTAAATCCTAGGCTGCAACTCCTCCACAATTCAATTTTTTTTTCTTTTCCTTTTGTGTTTTAGATTTTTTTTTTCAGTTTTTGCTTTCTTGTAAAAAAAAAATCAAAATGAAAGTTAAGTTGGCTTAGCCTTCGTTTGGCAATTGGCTTTAAGCCAGCCTTTTGATTTTAAGCCACTTTAATTCAAAAGGCAAAAAAATTTATTTGTTTAGAAAAATAGTGACTCTTAAATTATAAAAAAAAATCAAATAAGTTCAATGTGAAATGTTAGTCCTAAACAACTTAAGTGGGAGGTGAATTAGGTTTTAAAATAATAATAACAATTTTAAAAATTGTGAATGTAATTGGCAATTTTTGGGTGTTTAGACAAAATCACCAGAGCCTGTATTGTTAAGTTTTATTTGTGTTGTTGTTTGGGTTGGGTAGCCTTGTATTTGCATCATCTTGTTGCATGTCCTTTCCTTGGTGCGTCCTTTTTGACTTTTCTTCTGAGCGCTCGTTAGGTGCTCGATTGCTAGGTTAGCACTTATTGAGCGCTCACTAGGTGCTCAAGCGTTGGCTTTTGAGGATGCCCACAAGTGGGGTATGTTCTCTAGGTGCCCTTAAGGCGAGCGCTGAGGAGCCCTTGATTCTCAAGTGGACTCCACTCACTAGGCGCTCGTTGAGCGCTAAAGCGCTAGTTCAGCACTCGTTAGGCGTTCGAGCACTGGGTCCTCCTTATGTCTCCTTTTGCACTCTAGTGGGGTGCGCTCGCTATGCTCTCTTAGAGCGCTGCCTTGAGCCCTTTATTTCCAATGTTGACCGCTTGCTAGGCGCATGAGCTCTTCAACCCGTGCTTGAGCAGTGCGTGATTAGCACTCAAGCGCTCCCTAGGTCAACCTAGGTCATCCTCTTTATGGCGCTTGCTAGGCGCTTGCGGCGCGCTCGCTAGGCGTTCGAGCTCTTAGAACTAGCCTTCTGTCATCTTTTGTGTTCAAAACCCTACTAATATATAAGTTTTTATTTTTTCTCATTTTAGGACTACCAAGAGCATATTTAGAGTTTTTGATTGACTGTTTTGACCCATTTGACTTTGAACCATCTTGTCAATCTTTTGTCAACTCTTTTGTAGCAATCTAGGTGAATTTCAATTCTTTGAAATGTTCTCAAAACCTAGATTGTGTATTCTCTATAAATGTCATTCTTCCTACATTTTTTGTCATACATCCTCTCTTAAAACTTGCTCGGATCTCATTTAAGTCGTCGTGTTACGAAGATCGAGAAGCTGAAGCATCTAGGATCTGTGAAATCAAAAAGGAGCTCGGGAAGCTGTCTCAAGTAAAGAAGTTAGGTCGTCATGTGGGTAACGGGTGTAAATTCTTTATTCTTCTAGCTGATACCTTTTTGTTTCATAGTGAAAAGTGCTTTGTGAGTTGATGTCGTGATTTTCAACCCGGGGTTTACCCTAGAGTTTTCACGTTATATCTTGTGTTTATCTCTCATGGATGTTGGTTTCTTATTTCAATAAGCTAAAGCAAACATTTAATTTTTTAATTGACCAAGGATTAAAAAGGTACCAGAGCTAGGTTAAAACATTTAATTTTTAATTGACCAATGATTAAAACGTTTAATATGTTCTCTTTACATAATTTCAATTGATATCAGAGCCAAGTTACGTCTTTGTTGGCTTCACCGCCTGAATAGATCCTACCATATCCATGAACTCGGAGTTGGGTCGAGAGAGCACCTCCATTAGAATTTAGAGATCCATTCTTTACGGATATAAACCTTCCACCATTGAACATGCAACTACTAAAGTTGTGAGGTTGAAAACGGATGCTGAGTGGACCCCGATTGATAATAAGTGTTCTGACTATAACTGTAAGGCTCTAGGTGTTATTCAAAACGCCCTTAGTCCAAGTGAGTTCAGTCGTATCTCTCAATGTGACGCCGTTAAGGAAGCTTGGGACATTTTACAAGTCACTCATGAGGGTACGCAAACTGTGAAGACTTTCAAACTCCAAATGTTGACCACTAGGTTTGAAGAACTAAGAATGACTGGTCATGAAACTTTTAATCAATTCTATAGTAAGTTAAGTGAAATTGTGAACTCCTTCTTTGGTCTAGGAAATCTAAAGTTATTCGTAAAATTTTTAGATCCCTTTTTGAGGGGTTTCGGCCTAAGGTCACTACCATTGAAGAGAGACATGAAATTGACCTGTTGAAAGTCGAAGAACTTATCGGCAAGCTTCAAACTTATGAGATCAATCATCTACCCAGTAAGAAAATCTCTTCTAGCTCTAGCAAGAGAATAACCCTGCAGTCCACCCTTATTGATAAACTTGAGAGCAATGATGTTTAAGGCAATTTAGATGAGGAAGAAGTTGCCATGCTTGCTAAAAAATTCAGAAGATTTGTGAGGTTAAAAAAGAAAAATAATTCTAACCAGTCTCAGTCCAAGTTTTCCTTCTCTAACAAGAAATTTACTTCCATTGAAAGTGATAAACGTGGAACTCCTCAAATTTCAAAAGGCCTCAAGGAATATAATGTCACGAATGTCATGAGTATGGTCACATTCAAGCTGATTGTGCCAACACCCAGAAGAAGAAAGAGAAGGATTTTCACCGTCACTTGGGACGATGACAGTGAAAAAGAAGAGACAGAACAAAGTGATTTCGAAGATAAAACTAAAAAATCAAATCTTGTCATTCTTGTTGCTACCACTGAGTTTTTATAACACCTTGAGACCTCCATTAATCCAAAACTCTCAA
This sequence comes from Heliamphora exappendiculata, assembly GCA_034768845.1. Taxonomy (NCBI): domain Eukaryota; kingdom Viridiplantae; phylum Streptophyta; class Magnoliopsida; order Ericales; family Sarraceniaceae; genus Heliamphora; species Heliamphora exappendiculata. Next base: position 15,668,374 of record JAOTRH010000006.1, on the reverse strand, counting down.
GTAAGAGTAATAGTACTGATGAATCTGTGAACTTTGAGTCTCTGAGTGAGACCAGTGAAGAGGACGAGGGTAATGAGGAAGATGAGATTAAATCCATACATGAAGCTTATGATGAATTTGTTAAAGTGTTTTTGAAACTCAAGAAAGAGAAATTAAAAGTCAAGTCCAAGTTTAAATCATTAGAAAAGGAAAGGAATTTTCTTAAGAGTGAATTGAGTGAGAAAAACATAGAAATTAGCAATCTCAAGTCCACCAAGGCGAACTTATTTGACAAGTTTTCTAGTACTGAGAAAGAGAGGCTTGAGTATCTTAGGGAGTTGATCATCACCAAGACTAGGATTTTTGACCTTGAGAAAGACCTCTGTAAAGCTAACTCGATGATGAAGAGGAGTGAAGCTACTTCTTGGAACACCAAATTTCCTTTCTCGTTTAGAGACAAGAGTGGTCTTGGATATCTAGATCCCTCTTCCTTGAAACCTAAGACCACTAGTGATCTCAAGAAGGTTGTGTTCGTTAGTGCTTCTAGATCTCTCCCTTCTCCTGTTACTTAGAGTGAAAATTTCAAGAGTGTCAATCATGTTCAGAAGAAAAGGGGTGCTCCGTCTGTCACCACTGTGGAGTCCAAGGTCACATAAGACCGAATTGCTATCGTCTAAAAAGAAAGATTGGCAAGGAAGGTTTTAAGGGTCAGCCTACTGTTGGGAGACCTATAAGACAAACTCAAGCTAGACGTGTGCATAAACAGTATAATGTCCTTAAGCACCTAAGTGATTTAGCCGCTCCATGTTCCTATCTTGTCACTGAAATCAACAAGTTATCCTTGGCTATGAGAAGTTCCTTCAAGGTACCGAGTAGAATGAATCATGATCAGGTTAGGAACATTAATTACCGTTTTCCACGTCATAACTTCAACATGAATGATAAGTTGAAAGACATTAAAAACTCCTCTAATCAATCTCATAGACAATTCTAGAAAAGAAAATAAAATATTTGTCTTGTTGCTCATACTACCTTAAAAATGCATGATACTTATTTGTGGTATTTGGATAGTAGATGTTATCGTCATATGATAGGGGACAAATCTTTATTTGCCACTTTTGAAGAATACTCTGGAGGAAATGTCATGTTTGGTGATGGGAATAAAGGAAAGATTACAGGAAAATAGGTGATCAAGTCCCCCGGCATTCCAAAGCTAGAAGATGTGTTTTATGTTGAGGGTCTGAAGGCAAATCTCTTGAGTATGGGTCAATTCTGTGACAAGTCTCATAATGTTCAGTTTATGCAAAATGGTTGTTCTATAATTGATTCTTCTGGCATTTACATTGTTGAAGGTGTTAGGTCATCTGATAATTGTTATTGCATCATACCTAAACTTGAATTTCTTTGCAACAAAATTTTACTTGATGAGGTTGAAATGTGGCACCAAAGATTAGGGCACATTAATTTTGTAGATCTGTCTAAAATTACTGAAAGGGAACTCATAAAGGGGGTTCACAAATTGACCAATGGAAAGGGTTTTATTTGTGGTGACTGCCTAAAAGGAAAACAAATCAAATGCACACATAAAAAGACGAATCGCGTTGTTAACCACCAGACCCCTTGAGCTCTTACATATGAACTTAATGGGTCCCTCTAGAATCGAAAGACTAAGTGGTAAGAAGTATATTCTTCTCAGTGTTGATGATTATTCGTGTTTCACCTGGGTAGGGTTCCTGAGAGAAAAGTCTGACACTTTTGGGTATTTTACCATTTGTCAAAAAATTCTAAACGAAAAAGGTTATCCTATAATCCGTGTGAGAAGTGACTATGGTATGGAGTTTGAAAACTCCGAGGAGAAAAAATTCTATGATGAGAGAGGAATCAAGCATGAATTCTCTGCACCACGGACTCCTCAACAAAACAGAGTCGTGGAAAGAAAAATTGAACTCTTTAGCAAATGACTAGAGTTATGCTTCATGCTAAGAAAGTTCCTAAAAAAATTTAGGCCGAGGCAATTAATATTGCTTGTTACACCATCAAAAGAGTCTATTTGAGGCCTGGAACTTCTCATACTCCTTACGAGATTTGGAATGAAAAAAAGCCAAATGTCAAATACTTTAGAGTGTTTGGTAGCAAATGCCACATCCTTAGGAATAGTGAGTTCATAGGAAATTTTGATTTTAAAAGTGACGAAAGAATCTTTTTGAGATACTCCAATAGTAGAGTTTATCGGGTGTACAATTTGAGAACTTCGACTCTAATGGAGTCCGGTAATGTTGTGGTGGATGACACTACTATGAATGAGTTGAACTCCTCGCCCGATGAAGAAATCTGGCACGTGTTTGAGGGGGAGAGTTCAAACTCTCATGATGAGTCCAATACTGATTCATGCAGTGAATAACCTAACTTAGATAATGCGGGCAGTGAAGGGCTTGACATTAATGAACAAAATCCTCAGGTTGAGGAATTACCCACTCCCACCAAAGAGCCCTCTACTAGGGTCAAGTTGAATCGTCTCATTGACCTTGTCATAGGAAACCCTAGGGATAGCATGTTGACTAGGAGCAAAGCTCACAATGAAAATGAAATCACCTATATTTTCTATACTTCTCTTGTTAAATCTAAGAGGATCGAAAAGGCTATTGGCGATGAGAATTGGACCATTACTAGGCAAGAAGAGCTTCAACAATTTGATAGGAACGAAGTTTGGTATCTTATCCTTCGGCCTAGTCACACCAATGTTATTGGAACAAAGTGGATCATTAAAAATAAACGTGATGAACATGGGATTGTGGTTAGAAACAAGGCTAGGCTTGTTGCCTAAGGATATTCCCAAATCGAGTGGATTGAATTCGATGAGACTTTAGCTCCGATAGCTCGTTTGGAGTCCATTCGATTCCTTTTTGCGATAGCATGTTGCCTTCGCTTCAAGCTTTACCAAATGGACGTTAAAAGTGCCTTCCTTAATAGTGACATTAAAGAGGAAGTCTATGTCGAGCAACCAAGGGGGTTTGAAGATCCTCACAAGCCCCATCATGTGTATAGGCTCAGAAAGGCTTTATATGGGCTCAAACAAGCCGATCGAGCTTGGTATGAACAGCTCACAGACCATCTCTTGAACTCCGGCTTCATTTGAGGGGGAGTTGATCGTACTCTATTCTTTAAAAAGGTTTAGGATGATTTGCTTATTGCTCAAATCTATGCTGACAATATTATCTTTGGCTCCACTTCTGACCACCTCTCTCACTCTTTAGGTGCTGAAATGAGTCATGAGTTTCAAATGAGTATTGTTGGTGAATTAAGTCATTTCTTGGGTTTTCATGTGAAACAAATAAAAAATGAAATTTTTATATCCCAATCTGTATATTCTCATGAATTGGTTAAGAAGTTTGGCTTAGAATTTACCAAGGAAGCCTACACTCCTATGAGTATTTCCATCAAACTCGAAAAAAACTCGGATGGAAAGGATATCGATCCTACCTCGTATCGCAATATGATAGGTAGTTTCCTGTATCTCACTGCTAGTTGTTTTGGCCTGTCCTTTAGTGTAAGAGTTTGTGCTTGCTTTCAAGTTTATCCCAAAGAGTCCCATCTCATTGTCATTAAGCGAATCGTTTGGTACATAAAAGGGACTCTGAGTTTTGGACTGTGGTATCCTCATGAAACCAACACTGATCTTGTCGCCTTTTCTGATGCTGATTGGGCAGGAAATGTCAACGACCGAAAAAGAACTTTTGGTGGGAGCTTCTATCTGGGAAACTACTTGGTTGCTTAGCACAATAAGAAGCAGAACTATGTCTCCTTGTCCACTGCTGAGGTAGAATATATTGTCGTGGGTAGCAGGTACAATCAGTTGCTATGGATGAGACAAATGCTTTAAGATTATGGGTTCACCCAAGGCACAATGACTGTGTTATGTGACAACATTAGTGCCATCAATATCTCCAAAAATGTTGTCCAACACTCTCGTACCAAACACATAGATATTCGATATCATTTTATTCGCGATCTTATTGAGGACGGTGTCGTATCTCTTGAGTTCATTCCCACTCTTGATCAAAAAGTTAACATTTTCACCAAACTCTTGGACTTCTCTAGGTTTGAATCCCTTCAGATGTCTCTCGATTTAATCTCTCTTAATTAGAGGGTCAGGTGGTTCACTTTTCGTTTTTTTCTTTTGTTTTTATTCTCTCTTTTATATTTCTTTATACACAAAAAATGGTTATGTTTCCTTCTTATATATCTATCTCTTTGTTTGCATGCTTGTGTGCCTGTTCTTTTTTCCTGCTTGTGTTGGAACACTTGTGGATTTGTTAATGCTACATTGATTAACTTATGATTCAATGTTAACTTCTTTGCTGGCACTTTGCTTAATGCATTCTCATGAGGGATGGAACTTTGTCCTTCGAACTAGACGATCATGTATATTTCAAGGCGTTTAAGTATTGTTCTATAATATGCATGCGCACACACTCTCTTGGAGTATATTGTCATGTTGAGTCTGTAAGGTTGATTTGATCTGATTCCTTTGGTATACTCCCTTCAGTTGCTTGGATGACCGATATTTGTGGTTTACCTTCATTTTCTTTTCTTCATGTCTCTATATCAATCCTTGTGTCGACGACAGCCAATGAGATTTTTCTTGTCTCCTCTAGGTGATACCGTATTCTTAAGAATTTTAGCTTTACCTCCCCCCTTCTATTCAAAAAAATATATAATAAAAAAATAAAATAAAAAATAATAAAATCATATTAGCTTTGTGCCTTGCCTTGTCTCTCTTTCATTGGTTGAGATTTGTGCGTATGATTCAAGGTCTAAATGCTAGGCAGTATGACTTCAATGCTATCTTGATAGGTGTTTAAAGCTTGGTTCTTGGGTTTTTTCTTCACTTACCTCTCTTCAATTGCATACTATTTTCTCACAGTGTTCATCGTTTACACTTTTGATGCATCAATTTGGTAATTAATTCTTATGCATGTTAATCTATGCTCAGTTTACCTGAAATCGATTTAGTACACCATATATCGTGCGAATATATTTAGCTTGTGTTTGTCGTAGTTAGTGGATTGCATGTTTTTATCGATTCATCTTGTAGTATTCATATCTCCTATTGTTTACCTTGGCTTATCTATATTTATCTGTTTGCCTTGTGTGTTTTTGCCTGATTGCATGCTTGTTTCTCTGTCTCTGGGTTTAGGGTGCTATCTGAGGGGGAGTGGCCTAGACAGTGCACTGCGCTTGCTGAGTGCTCGAGCGTTCTAGCGCTTGCATGTGCTCGCAGGGCACTCAAGCACTCCTACCTAGGTGCCTTTCAAACTCTTTGGTGCTTCATTTTTTCCCTCTTTTCCTTCTCTCTTTCTAGCTCTACCTTTCTATCTCTCTCCCTTCGGTGGCTCCTCTTTCTCTCTCTCTGACGGCTCTTTCTTCTTCGGCGTTCATCTATTCTCTGGCATCCGTTCGTCTCATCAGCGTTCATTCCTCTCTCTGGTGTTCGTTTGGCTCACCTCCCGCATCTCTCCATGGGTAATCTCTTTTTTCTCTCTCTTTCCTCTTTATCATCTCTCTCCTCTCTTGTTCTTTTCTTTTTCTTCTATCTTGCATGTTGCGGTGTTGTTTTGATCATGGCGAGGGAACCATCCGAGGCTAAGTGTCGGGGGTGGAAACGCCCAAGCTGGCATGGCTATGATCCGTTCATCTCCACTTGGGCTAAGAAATAGTACGGCGCTCTAGCCAATCGGGGTGTCCTAGTTGAGTGAACCGTGCATATCCACACTTTTGTGGATAATGGGCTTGCTTAGCAGTTCACTGTGTGTGGTTAGACCGGTGCGTGCCAAGGTCATGGCCTAGTGTATCCCGAGATGATTCGGGAATTCTATGCCAACACCTCTGATATTTCCTTGGACACCTGTACCCTTACTTCCTGGATTCGGGGTCGGCAGTTCGTCCTTACTGCTGAGGATATTGCGACCCTCTTGGGGGCTCCGTTTGTTCTGGACCCCCAATTTTCTTTTTATCAGGCGGTGGCTCCCATTTTCCGTGAGGTCTCCTAGGAGCTCACTGGTGAAGCCCACTGCTACAAAATGACCCTTAAGCAAGCCCACCATACTCCTCTATACCGAGCCCTCAATCGGATTGTGGCTTCCATCATCGAGCTCACCGGTCACACTTCTGACATTCTGCCCGTTCGAGCCGAGTTACTTTATGCCATTGGGCATGAGTTCTCTTATGATCTTCCTCATAGCATTTGTCTTCAAATAGCCAATTATGCTCATCAGCCATAGGAGACCGTGGGTCCCCCCTCCTGCTCCCTTTTAACCCGCCTCTACAATGCTCGATCCATTCCAGTTTATTTCTCTGAGCCTTCGATATATCCGAAAGGCAACTTCTCTGCTCATACTGAAAATCTGAGCGATGCCCATATCTCAACTGATCCAGAGGTTCTTCTTACTCATCTTCGCCTGGATCTCGAGTATCCTCTTATTCAGCCCGTCTTTCCCAACATCTTCCTCCCTCTTCCTCTAGATGCCCCAGTTCCTCCTCCTCCGGGTTCTTCTGCCCCATTCCTCCTGATGCCCCTAATCCCTCCTCCTTTTTAGGCCCTCTTATCGGTGGCGACGTCTACATCACCATTCTTGACCACTTGTAGCAGTTCGACACCCGCTTTGACTCTCTCGATGCCAGTATTCGTGATCTCTTCTTTGGCCAGGAGCTGCTCCGTAGCTAGTTTGCTTTTTGTCACGACCTCCTTCAGCACTGGATGACCCACTCCCACGTTGCATCTCTTCTGGTCTAGGTTCAGTGGCTCAATCGGCGCGTAGAAAAGGATTATCCGAGCCCAGCACGCGACGACGACAATGGTGGTCCTTCTTGCTTCTAGCCCCTTTTGGTCTTTCAAGCCAAAAAGGGGGGAGATGTAGTGCTATAGTAGTTGTAGTACTTTAGCTTAGTTGTTATATAAGTTATGTTGTATCTTTTTGGGCTTTGGGTTTTGGGGATTCTACACATGTTGTATCTTTTTGGGTTTTGGGTTTCATCTATCTTCTGATGTATACTCATGTTGTAGTAGTTTTGTTTCTTATTCTTGTACCCAACTGTGATATTATCAAATGAATGAATGAATGCGGTTCATCTTTTTGCTTGCGCCATCTTGCTTATATATATTCATTTATTTTTCGTTGATATCTAATACTTTGTGAATCAAGTTTGAAAGCTTCCCATTCACCATGTTTAGCATGTTGCCATCAAAGATGGTTTAGGGTGTTTCTGAGTCCTTCTTTCTTGTTTCCCTGTATATATCTTTGTTGGTTTGAGGCTTTGTCCTGAAAATGCCAAAGGGATAGATTGTAGATGTAATTGGCGATTTCTAGGTGTCTAGACAGAACCACCAGAGTCTGTATTGTTAAGTTTTCTTTGTGTTATTGTTTTTCATTTTCGTTTAGGATGGGTAACCTTGCATTTACATCTTGTTGTATACCCTTTCCTTAGTGCATCCTTTTTGGCTTTTCCTCTCATTGCTTGCTGAGAGCTAGGTCAGCGTTCATCGAGCGCTTGCTAAATGCTCAAGTGCTGGGTTTTGAGGATGCCCTCCAGTGGGGTTTACTCGTAGGCACCCTTAAAGCGCTCGAGTGCTAAGGATCCCTTGGTTCTCCAGTGGGCTCCGCTCGCTAAGCACTCGTTGGGCGCTCAAGCACTAGTTCAGCACTCGTGGAGTGCTCATTAGGCGCTTGAGAGCTAGGTCCTCCTTGTGTCTCCTTTCGCACTCTAGTAGGGTGCGCTCGCCAAGCGCTCTTAGAGCCCTTGAGCATTGCCTTGAGCCCTTTGTTTCTAGTGTTGAGCGCTTGCCAAGCGCTTGAGCAGCACTTGATTAGTGCTTAAGCGCTCCCTAGGTCAACCTAGGTCATCCTCTTTATGGCGCTCGCTAGGAGCTTGCGGCGCACTCGAGCGCCTAGAGCCAGCCTTTTGTCACCTTTTCTGTTCAACCCTAGTAGTATATAAGCTTTTTCTTTTCTCATTTTATGGTTACCAAGAGCATATTTAGAGTTTTTGATTGACTTTTTTAACCCTTTTAACTTTGAACCATCTTGTCAATCTTTTGTGAACTCTTTTGTAGCAATCTAGATGCATTTTAATTATTTGAAGTGTGTTCACAACCTAGATTGTGTATTCTTGTAGACACCTCAATTTGATCCTCCCTAATCTTAGGTTGATCCGGGTGTTTTCGATGATAAAATTAAGTGAAATGGTGCTTCAGAACAATCTTCGGAGAATGGTCCGAGCACAGTATTCAAACCAGGTGAACAAATCCTTCAAACCAGTGAACCCACTCTATCCAATCCTTGAGTTGCCAACTTTGATTGTTGCTACCGTTTTAAGAACATCTTGAAAACCCTAGCAAAGGTAGCGACTTCCATTTTTGAAGCTTAGGCTCGCCAACTCGGTTGTGGTAACCGCCATAAGAAACCTTTAGAAACTTGCTTTTTGTAGCGACCGCCAACTCCAAAAATAATAACGTGTCCTAGAATCATGCCAGCACCTCATTGGTCGATGTACACTCTATAAATACGATACCTCTGGTACGTTTTTTAGGATAAATTTGAAGAGAGGGGTACTCTACCGAAGTATCGAGAGAGTATGAGTCTTGACGTCGAGACCCTGCTGCTTTGTCAAAGTACGAGTTTTAGTACACCGATACTCTGCCAAATACTTGATTCATTGATTAGAATTGGAACATTCTCCGATGATTGGACGGTTATTCACCATTTCCCGACTTGAGAATTCACCCGGATTATAGCGATTCAAGTATTCTGTTTGGATCCTCAGCGTTTCTCTCTCCATTTTCTTGGGAAGGTCGGGTTATTATTTGAATATTAGATTTATACTTGTTCTCCAATTTTACATTTGATCGGTAATCATAGCTATTTAAGTCAAAAGCTTGTTTTATTTTAAAATTTTGCTTAATAATGGGTTACTTGAACGTCTGCCATGGTTTTGACTAAAGAAAATTAAAATTTTGTTTTGTTGATTAGATTCTGTAACGTATCATAAGTACATTGTCATCATTGTATACTTTTCACTCGAATTCAGTAATGGTGCCTACATTTTCTTTTGCAGCGTAGTTTGCAATACTACGATTGCAATATATTCGGCATCAACATAATCGTGGACACAATAGTCAATGTTGTGCCCACATATCTTCTGGTTTTGTATGGTTATTATAGTCGTTTATCTTAGTATGTTGTTTTAATTCTAGTAGTATATTTTGACATTTTAAAATTGTATCTAGTAATGTGTAAGGTCTAGTAATCTACCTTAGTATATTGACATGTTCGGGAATTTGAATTCTTTTAGGATCATTTTCTGTATTTATCCTATGCCGTCTTTATCATAAATTTTGTTAGTGTATTTCTAACATGTTTAGGTTTTCTTTGTTTCTATACTTTTGTTGATACCATGCGGTTTGCTCCATATATCATTTAGTTAGAAATTACATACTGTAGGATTTAGAATTTTCTTTTGCTTTTTGTTTTATTTGGTGTCCTATATACATATGTTATGTATTTTTCTTATTTGATTTTGGTTGTTTTCTTTTCGTCTTAATTTTCTGTATTTGCATGCATTTAAGAAATCTAATTAAAAATCAATGATGATTAATAGAGGCCATCCTCACAGTTGGACGAATGGGATGTCTAACACCTTCTCCAGTTCGTACCTTAACCCCCGAACCCTTGTTTTCTCTAGTTACCGTTTAAAAGATAAGTGACTCTTTTTGTTTTGTTTTTTTTTATTTTTCTCAAAAACTAAGTGGCAAATCCATTTTTTACAAAAAGGGCCTTCAAAATTTAGTTTTTAAGGTGTTAAAGTATTTTCTAAGTATTTCTTGAATTCTCTTATTTTTAAAACAAAATCCTAAATCCCGGCGCCACAGTATTTTTTGGCAACTCTGCTGGGGACTAGTTTTTCAGAATAAATAAACAGGCCAGACTTGAACACATCATTAGTTCTTAATATGAATTTCTCATTTACATTCTCGCACGCATTTGCATTGTTTTCAGTTGTCTGCCTGGCCGACCCGATACCCTAGTTAGTTTACTGTCTCGGGGGTATATTGGGGAGACGAGCAAGCCTTACTGGCTGCACACTTACACAGGTGCGGTAAAATAGTTCTTGTGTACCACTTGACCGTGTCCTGTACCATACCAGGCATGAGAGGTATATGCTCGGCTCTATTTATAAGGTATACTAATCATTAACCAAAATCGGCCTTTTCTACATATAATTGCTTAGAACCCACCATTAGGTATGACTCGGTAGGATTATTTATTTTATTTAATTGTATGTTTTGCTTGTGTTTGTGTAGGACCTTTGTTTGTTTGTTTGTTTGGATTAAGATAGTCACTGTCCCGAGTTCTGACCTAAGTCTTCTTTAGGTGTTCATTCGTTTTTAAATAGTTTCCCTTTTGGGTCGTTGCCCAATTTTTGATATGTTGGTCTATAATCTCGAGTTCTACCCTGATTGTTGGCTTATGCCTCGTTATTGGTTTAGGATAGTTTTCTCCCTCTCGGGTTTTTCCTTGCTAGTTGGTTTTGTACCCTCGGCACAATTTAGGTTCGTCTTCTCGAACCCCCGTTTAGGCTCTTGTTTTGAGGTCTCATTTGGCTTAGAGTTGTTTTCTTGCCAGTGTACTGCTCGTTTTTCCTTTTGAATCTTCGGGTAAACTTTTTCTTTGTAGTTTTGTTGGTCTCTCGCTCGATTTTCGTGTTGGTTCTTGGGTATTTCTATTTCAGTGATTATACCTACACGTGGTCAGCTATTTTTGGTGTTTGAATTGTTTGCTACTTGTTATCGGGGTTCTTTTTGAGAAGTATTCGATACTAGTGATTCTATTTTTGTAGTTTTCAGGTTTTGCTTTGGGTCTAAATCATTGAGTCAGAAGGTTCGCATCCAGTGCATATTTTAGATCGGTCAAAATCTAGGAGGTTTTACAGAATTTTAGAACAGATCACGGAACAGTTTGAGATAACTGAGAATGAGCTGAATCTGACAGCTTTACTAAGGGAAATTACTAATATATAGAGAGTCGTTGAGTAGCATACTCAGGCTCTGGTGCAATGTCAAGCACAAATTCGGGCGATTCAGGCCCGTTTGCTAGTACTGAATGAACACTATGACGACCCAAATGGTAATGGAGAAGACTTTTGGGATGACAATTAGGTCCCCAATGAATCGCAAGTTGTTTCGCCACCACCACAGATCCTTCGTCAGGTGATAGTTGAGGAGGCAAACACTGCTAAGTCCAGAGAATCTTCATTGACTGAGAAGATCGACCGGATGGAGAAAGTCCTTAGAAAGGTTAAGGGAGTCGAAGAATACATGCTAGATATGGGGGGACTATGTTTGTTCACAGACACTAAGCTATCAAAAAGGTTTAAGATGCCGGATATGGAGAAGGTCGACAGGATCAGAAACCCCCGGATACATGTGGGAAGACATTGCCATTGCCTTCGTCAGTCAATACAGTTACAATGTCCAGTTAGATGTAACCACTCAGGAGCTAGAGACCACTCGTCAAGAAAGCAGAGAGTCATTTGTGGACTTTCTGACCAGGTGGAGGGAAAAGGCTACTAAAATGACAAACCAACCAACAAAAAAGGAATAGGTGAGGATTGTAGTCAAGAATCTTCAATCTCCTCTAAAGCGTTATTTGATCACGCAACCACTCTCCACATTTGTACAGTTACTTAATGTCAGAGTTTAGATAGAAGATACAATCTAGTCTAGTGATATCGAGGAGGTCGAGCCGAGCCAAAAGTCGAAAAGACCTTACCCATCCAACAACCAAAACCAGTCCACCTCTTCCACTAACCTTGCATCTCGCTCTTACGAAGTGAATTTGCTAAATCCCAAATCAAATTGACCGAATTTTTCACCTTCATCACCTTCTCCTAGAAACAACCAACTATTGTAGCAGAAAATGTCAAGGAGAGTTTTCACTCCCCTTAATATCTTTTTGACCACAGCCCTGAATTGACTTGTCGAGAAAGGGATGATAAAGTTCGTGACGCCCCGTCCTTTGGGCACGCCGGGACATATATAAATATAAATAAAGAAATATTCTAGCCATTCATTCATATTTACATACGTCAGTTATTACATCATAAAAGAGTTCTAAACCATTCAAAGTACTTAACTATTATAGTTTCACCAAGGAATTTTAAAAATTACATTAAGCACGAGAGAACTAAATATAAGAACAAAAACAGAGGTCTCGACTCCTCATAATGCATCAACGGGATCCACGTGCTCTTGGAACTCACCCTGTTCTTCAAACTTTTCTTCTTTCTCTGGGATGACTTCCTCCAAGAATTCCTCCAAGAACTCCTCCTCACCTGTAGCACGAATACCATGAGCCAAGGTCCAGAAGCAAAACACTCTAACCTTCTAACTATTCTCCTAGCACAAAATTCACCACGACACATACTATATGACACCCAATACAGTTTATAGTCAAGGAGATAGACAAATTTATGACAGGATAGCAGATAAGTCAATAAGCATGTGTATATGAGATGCCGTGTATGAAATGCAGATACCCAACCCAATATGCACCCAGATTATAACAAGAATTCCACACCGGGAATCACCAGAGTAAACTTTCACGGGAATTTGATCACCAAAGCCATCATTGCGCCTTGTTGCGAATAGTAAATGCTTCATCGGGCATCATGCCATAGCTATTTTACTCAATGGCAACGACGTCGGGGTCCGCGCCATACTCCAAGCAAACAAATTCAATAATCAATGCCATCCTCCAGGCCAACAATTTCAATAATGATTTGTTTGCTTTTGTTAACTTATAACACTATATTATTTTGTATATTACTTGCTCAATAAGCATTTGATCATCATAAAGCTTAATTTAATATATTTATCATCATTTTAAGCTAAAAAATAAAAAGTTACTTTTTAGCACGCTTCCCAAGGTGGTCGGCCACTAAAGGGTAATTTTATCATTTTTGATGTTATTTTGTCTTTTTCTACTTAATTGTAATTAAATCCTTGATTTAGGGTATCCATGCGTCAAAATTTAAATTTTTAAGACTTTTTGCTGGAATAGGACAAAATAGTCATTTTACCCTATTTATGAGGATTTGTGATTTTCAACTCATTATTTCATGATATTTACTTCATTTAGAATGTTGGGAGACTCTCCGGGTGTTAAGGTTTTGTTGCTTGAGTTTTAGACTTTTTTGGGATTTTTCGGCCGAACTTAAGGTTTTTGATTCGAGTTAAGATTTTGAACCTCGTCCGTGCTCTATAGCCTTGTGGACTATTCGTCATTAATACTAGGGTCCGAGCAAGGTCGTTACAATGTTTCTTGATCCAATACCGCCTCCTATCCCTTTACCACTATGCTATGATCCCAGCCAATATTGCTCTTACCATCAGACCCACTGACACCCAACTAACAACTGTTTGAGACTCCACCATGAAATTCAGGATCTCATTTACAAAAAAGTCATCCCACCTCCATCTGCACCGAATGTCACAACTGGTTTTTAGATTCTTGTAATTTTCATGATTCAAGTCTCGAGTTAGGGTCCAAGTCTTGTAAATTTTTGCTTTGTTCTGATCAGTTGGATGCTGAGTCCGAGGGCATGTCTATCTATGCACCATCTTCTTTTGCTTTTGATTTTTTAATCACTGCTCTCTATGATATCAATGAAATAAACGAAGGTTCTGATTATTTTGTTTTGTTTAATTTTTTTGGTACACTTTCTGATAATTTTGAATTCAAATGGGATGTCCCCGAAGAATTAAAAACTTTAATAAAAAGAGAAGAAGAAATATGTGTCCAACCAATAATTGAAAAAACTTTGTCAATAAATCTGGGTAATAAAATTAACCCACAAATTGTCCAAATTGGTTATTCTTTACTTTCAGTTGAATGTGAATAATTAATAACTTTATTAAAAGAATTCAAAGACATTTTTGCATGGTCATACGAGGATACGTCTGGAATTGATCCGAATATCGTACAACACCGCATTCCCTTGTATCCCGATGACAAACTAGTCAAGCAGAAGTTGAGAAGAATATGGCCAAAATGCTCCCTGAAGATTATAGAAGAAGTCACCAAGCAGATCAACGCTGGATTCCTTATGAAAACCAAGTACCCAAAGTGGATGGACAACATTGTACCAGTCTTGAAGAAGGATGGACGCATCAGAGTCTGTGTGGATTTTTAGAATCTCAACAAGGCTAGTCTGAAGGACGACTTTCCACTGCCGCACATTGACATTTTGGTAGATAGCACAGCGGGGTACGCTCTTTTATCGTTTATGAATGGCTTCTCCAGGTATAATCAGATCTTAATGGACCCTAAAAATAGAGAAAAAATTACATTCATTACACCGTGGGGCACATACTGTTACCGCACGATGCCATTCGATTTGAAGAATGCAGGGATAATCTATCGAAAGGCTGCAGCTACCTTGTTGCATGACATGATATACAAGGAAGTCAAAGTGTATGTAGACGATATGATTGTGAAGTTCAAAGATCGAGATGGCCATATCATAGTACTGTAAAATTCTTCAAAATGATCAAGAAGTACAAGATGCGGCTCGACCCGCAGAAGAATGGCAGAAGAATCGGATGGAAGAACTTCTCTTATTCGATGAAAGAAGACTAGAAACTATGTTCCACATACAAATATATCCAGAGCATTCAAAAAAAACAAGTTAAGACGCGGGATTTGAGAGAAGGTGACTTGGTTCTTAAGGAAGTCAGGGCTCCTATTTTTTATCCAAGGGAAAAGTTCAAGCCAAATTGGGCTGGCTGTATCTAATCAAGACAATTATGACCAGTGGTGCTGTAATAATCATGGATCTAGATGGTAACACATTCTCCACTCTAATCAACTTGGACTAGCTTAAAAAGTACTACTCTTGAGAGAAAATAAATAAAATAAAAGCTCGCTGAATTAAAATTTGAAAAGGCAGTCCAGGAAAAAGTTAGAGCAGCCCGCAAGGTTAAAAATCCGAAATGCCAACCTTGGCGAAAGTTAGGGCTCCATAAAAGGAAAGTGTTAATACCCGAGAGTAAACTAAGTCTGAACTACGTTACGGTCTGATTCCATCTCTTGGGATACATAGGCAGCTTCTTTCAAGAAGTCAGGCCACCTTCTTTGTTTTAGCCATCTTTGAATCCAAGTAATGATCAATGCAAATTTATCTTTGAGTTTTGATAATAAAGTCGTTTAATTACAAGAATTGAAAAACTTCAAATAATTGGGAACCTTTTTCAGATAAATGTGAAATTTTTATTATTTCAGCTGCGATCACAAGGTCTTGAAAGTAAATGGCAGGCACGCAAGTCTCAAACTCTAAATAAAGAAGAAAGCTAAAAAATTCTAAAAGAAAAACAGATCTCTCAGATCTTCCTTCTCTTTGCTACTTTTTCTTCTCCCTTTTCTTTGTTTCTGTTCTCTTTTTCCTGAGCCAGCCACGCCTTGTGACCGAGATGGCCAAGCCTCCTAATACCGTGCCAAAAATGGGGCCTGAAGGAAAAAAGAATACGTACGACCCCGTACACCGTGAAATATGATCTGATCTTGACCAAACTGCCTCATGATCTGGTATGGATAGTAGAAGGTGGATAACCGCAGACCAATCAGCAAGACATCTTGATGGTCCATAGTGGTCAAAGTCATAAAAGGGACCCGCCACTAGGCATATCGAGTAAAAAAATACTACCTCTAAGCTGGTCAAAGTGATGTCTCCTTCAGTCATTGAAGAAAGATACTACCTCTAAGCTGCCTCGGTAGCGCATATTGGGTAAAAAATAGATAAAGATGGTAATGTTGTGCCCATCCGAAGCTAGTTTCTACAGAAGATTTACTTTCTCTATTAAGCCCGATGTAAAAAGAGAAAAAATAGGTAAGAATCGAGAGAAATCAGCAAAAAGAAAAATATATGAAAAAATAAAGAGAGATAGTGGAAAAAGGAGAGAATATCGATAATATTCGAGAGAAATCAGCAAAAAGAGAGAAGAGCGGTAAAATTCAAGAAAAATCAGCAAAAGGAGAGAAGAGCGGTAAAAATTGAAAAAAATCAGCAAAAGGAGAGGAGCGAGAAAATGAGAGATTTGAGTTTTACTTGGATAAGTAAAGGGCTACTGGCAAAAGATGTAGTTACACCCCGATGGATAGCATCTAGACTAATCAATGTCTCATCCAAAACTAGGGGCATGAAATCATTCCCTTCCTTTATTTGCTAAAAAATATCAACCAGAATAGTGCTAACCTGGTCGTCAAAGGAAACAAGAAGGTACCAGGCAAGCAAACAGATGCACAGAACATAACGGCACCGCAACTGGAAGCTGAAGTCACCAAGGGCACCGGTAGGGCAGAATCTGTGTCTAGTGAATCCCCATAGACGAAGGAAGAAACCTCCTAGCCAGTCAAACCACAAAGCCGTATGATCTACTTCTTCGCAGAGACGAATGTGGAAAGTATTACCACGAACTCCCGTGGGACGAGATTAAGAATGTCGGTGAACTCCTCTACAGTGGGGCATAACTCTTCAAGGTCAAAGCGAAAAACACGAGCCCGTGCATCCGAAAAGCTGTTTAGTAGCCCTTAGCAATGGCTCGTTGGTCCAAGCCCTAGTGCGCTAGGCACCCTCGTCGTTAAAATCCTAGTCATGTGTGAAGCGTTGCTTAGGTCCTAAGTCTAGAAGGTGTCTTAGGTTTTCTCAAACCCTAGTCCATAAGGCATCTAAGTCCCAAGTCTAGAAGGCATCTTAGGTTTCTCAAGGGTTTTCCTAAGTCCAAAAGGCGTCTTAGGTTTTTCAAGCCCTAGTGCGCTAGGCATCCTATGTTTCAAGCCTTGCTTCCCAGGTACCTTAAGTCCAGAAGGCATCTTAGGTTTCCCTAAGTCTAGAAAGCATCTTAAGTTTCCCAAGCCCTAGTGCGCTAGGCATCCCTTGTTTGAAGCTTTGCTTCTCAGGCACTTTAAGTCCAGAAGGAATCTTAGGTTTCTCAAGCTCTGCTTCTCAGGCACCCTAAGTCCAGAAGACTTCTTAGGGTTTTCAAGCCCTGTTCTCCAGACACCCTAAGCCTGCTCCCCAGACACCTATGTTATGATTGCTTTTTATGTATTTTTAATGTCTCTATGATGTGTTTGTTTGCTTATTTTTGGGATTTTAAAATAATTTTAAAGTCTTGACTCGACCTTTTTGTTATTTTTATCCCATTCTCGTCAAGAATTTTTACATCTTAACTCGACCTATTAATTTGTGATTTTCTCCTGATAAATTTAATTTTAAAGTCTTGACTTTACTTTTTAATTTATTTTATCCCGTTCTTATCCTGTAATTTTAAATTTTGACTCGATCTATTAATTTTTGATTTTCTCCTGATAAATTTAATTTTAAACTCTTGACTCGACTTTTTAATTATTTTTATCTCGTTTTCGTCCTGAATTTTTAGGTCTTGACTTGACCTATTAATTTTTGGTGTTTTCTCCGATAAAAATAGTTTTAAGTTTTGACTCGACTTTTAATTATTTTTGTCCTGTGCTCGTCCTGAATTTTTAGATCTTGACTCGACCTATTGATTTGTGGTTTGCTCTCCATTGAGAATAATTTTAAGTCTTGACTGGACTTTTAACTATCCTTACCCTGTTGTCGCTCTGAATTTTTGAGTCTTGACTCAACCTAATTAATTTATTGTTACTTTTTCGGTTAAGATAATTTTTAGGAACTTGACTTGATCCTTTTAATTATTTTATCCGCAACTGAGTTTTTAGATCTTGACTCGATCTTTGACTTGCTTGATTGATTGTGCCCTTTTTAAATTTTAACTCAATCTTTAGGGTGTTGTTTGATCATATTAGTATCTGCATCATGTTTACCATCTTACATCTGTGCATTTGCCTCAGGAACTACGTTTTGATCTAATCCCTAGTTAAAGGGTACGTAGGCAGCTCAGTAGAAATTTGAGTACGACCAACTATATATGCATGCTTGTGTGTTTGTGGCCTAAGATTGACAGCTCGATCGAATGAAGGTTGTCTCTGGATATTTGATATAACTCGCACCACACGTTGCTATGCAAGTTATATAAAAAAGGATAACTATTGACACTCCAATTTGACCCCGCCTAATCTTAGGTTGGTCCAGATGTTTTTGATGATAAAATCAAATAGAATGGTGCTTTAGAACGATCCTCGGAGAATGATCCAAGCTTAGTATTCAAACCAGATGATCAAATCCTTCAAACCAGTGAACCCACTATGTCCAACCCTTGAGACGCCAACTTTGAACTGTGGGACCACCAACTTTGATTGTTGCAACTATTTTAAGAACGTCTTAGAAATTCTAGCTAAGGTAGCGATTGCCATCTTCAAACCTTGGGGTCGCCAACTCGGTTGTGGCGACTGCCATAAGAAACCTTTGGAAACATGCTTTTTGTGGCAACCGCCAACTCTAATCATGGCGACTGCCAACTCCAAAAACCATGATGTGTCCCAGAATCGTGCCAACACCTCATTGGTCGATGAACTCTATAAATACCTATAACAACTCGGCCTGGACCCTGGTTATAACAACCCAGACGGTAACTACCCGTGTAATGATCTAGCCTAAACCCTAGTATCAGTGATGGTTAGTTGATAAGATCTAAGGTCGCTAGAAGAATAAAAATTCTAACTCAACCCAAAACTCTAATTCGGCCAAGAAACCCTAAAAAGATCAAATACTCATAGGTAAGCCTTAATACTCAGAAATGTCTCGTGACAGCCTAAATTAAGTAAATAATATAAAATATAAAATTAAAAATTAAAAATTCTCATAATTAGGGTAAAATGACCATTTTTCCCTAATACAGTAAAAAGTCTTTAAAAATTCAAGTTTTGACACATGGACACCCAAAATTAAATATTTATATACAATTAAATAATAAAAAACAAAATAACAACAAACATTGACAAAAATACCATTGCATGGCCGGTTACCTAGGGAATTGTGCCCAAACAATTATTTTTTTACCTTTTTAAGCTTAAAAATGAGAAAATATTGTATAAATAAAGCATTATTATGACTTGAGACTTTTTATACAAGTAATATACATAATAATATAATAATATAGGTTAACAAAAGCAAACATATTATTATTTAAAGTCTTTACATAATAAATAAGTTAAAAAGTCAATTCTTGTCAAATTAGCTTAAATTGACTTAAAAGTCTACACCTATTTAATTAATTTCTATCAAAATTATGATAATTCATGAGAATACTAAATTAATTATAAACATATTAATATAATACAAAATCAAACCTTAAGCCTCCTAAATTTTCCATGGCCAAATCCCACCTGCCAAATCTAAATTTGCATCGTCTCAAATAGACCACACAGCTCATGTAACCAATCAAAAATCAAGAAAATTAAAAAAAATACTTACACATCCATAATTAAACACCACCCACTCTTCTCCTATAAAATAAAGGCCAAACACCTCCTTTCTCCCTCTATATTTTCGACTGAGAGAGGTGAGGGAGAGCCACCAAAAAAAAACTTTTTAAGTGTTCTCAAGAGAAGGAGAGAAGGAGGAAGAAGGAGCTAGAAAGGGCTAACGAGGTATTACAAAGCCAAGTCCTATTTGTTGGAGGTAAAACTGTAAAGATCATTATTTTTGTAAACAATTTTCGGTATAAAATTAACTAGACAGGCAAACGCCGAAACGGGCTCTAGATAAAACTTTTGACGTCGAACGATCAAAATAAAACTTGTGCAATCAAAGTTAATTTAGAAGAATACTTTTGTCAATCGATTCTTCAATTATGATTTGACTCCGAGTTGAAACTATTGTCAGATCTTCTGTTGTATTCCTTTACACGATCCTCGAACGTAGTGTGGGTTACAAACTATCGAGAACTCGTACCAAAAGAACCCAGATATCTTTAGTCTTGAAATCCAAAATATGATATGATATAAAACTGGTTCAGCCTACCCGCATATTTATAGAGAGCTATAGTAGGGACCTGGAGAGTAATTATGAGAAAGAATTTCAGTGAAACACAGACACCTACTAGCGGTTTCTGCAATTATGGAATTACGCAGAGATTTTTACAATTTTAATAAAATACTCAATTACAGTTCACACCACTAAATAACTATAATTTCACTCTGACCCATAATCTCAAAACTTTATTGCAGTAAGCTCCTGTTACTAAATGTTAACCATTTCTCCCCACGCTAAGATTTTCGATACTCGCCAATTAAATTTAATTACTGACAATTTAATTCAATCGGCGTATTGATATTCCTTAATTCCTTCCGCTTAACTTATTTGACCGTCGAATAATTAAATTCACATGTGGGGTTTGGCTCGGTTAAAAATTATAAATATCCTTAAGAGAGTATCGTCAATCCCAATCTTTCGGGACATGGATTCCATCAATAATTAATATTCACTATATAAATAATACTGCGATCCAACTCACCGAGAATATAGACCTATATAAGATCGCACCCTCTAATAAATTAAATCAATGAATATTAAATATACACAAATCAATAATTATTTCAGGATTAAGAGAATACGCACAATTCATAATAATCTTGGGGTATGAATTAATTTATATAGTTAATATAAAATTAATTATCCCAAATATCCCATTCAATACACACAAAGTGTACCGGCACAAAGAGTCAGAACAATAGATGACGCTATTATCTGTTTTCCATAACTAAGACATACCTATTAAAATTCTGTGCCACAGTCATACCGATGGTATGTCTATTTTCATCTAAACTTTGAACATAAAACTTATATTCTGCAAGACCCTAAAATCTAATCTTCTGTGTGTAAGCCGTACTCTACACACCAGATAAATACTATATAGAATATTAGACATCCATGCGTAACAAAAAAATGATATACATATATTGCTTATAAAGATTCTCATAAAATTAAAAATTAATTTTATTAAAATAAAATTAAGTACTAAAAATATAATTTTCGGTATACCAACCCTAACAATCTCCCACTTATACTCAAAATTATACTACCATACATCTGACTCTCGTGCCCTTTACACGACTATCAAAAGTCTTAGCCGGTAAACTCTATGTAAAAGGATCTGCAATGTTGTCTCCTGATGCAATCTTGGTCACAGCAATATCACATCTCTGTATAATTTCTCGTATCGGGTGATACTTACGCTCAATGTGCTTGCCTTTCTTATAGACCATTGGCTCCTTCGAGTTTGCAACCGCTATGCTATTGTCACAGTAAAGTGTAATAGCAGACTGAGCTGAAGGTACCACCTCTAGATCCATCAAGAAGTTTCTGAGCCAAACGACCTCTTTGGCTGCTTTAGAAGCTGCCACATACTTGACCATCATGGTGGAATCAGCAATGCATGAATCCTTAATACTCCTCTAACTTATAGCTCCACCTCTTAACATATCCTGAGGTAGACTTATGAAAATATCTGTCAGACTGAAAATCTGAGTCTGTATACACCAAAGGTACTAAACTGTCTACCTGGTAAATCAACATATAATCCTTAGTCCTTTTCAGGTACTTGATTATATTCTTTACTGCAGTCCAATGTTCCTACCCTAGATTAGACTGATATCTGCTAACTATGCCAATGGCAAAGCAGATGTCGGGTCTAGTGCAAAGCATAGCATTTATGAGGCTTCCTATTGCCGAAGCATAAGAAATCGTCTTCATCTTCTCTATCTCATTAGGTGTCTTAGGACACTGATCCTTGGATAGAGTGATTCCATGCCTGAAAGGGAGAAACCCTTTCTTGGAATCCTGCATGCTAAAATGAGCAAGGATATCATTGATATATTTTGCTTGTGAAAAGCCTAACATCTTTTGTTTCTGATCTCGCACAAGTTTAATCCCAAGAATGTGGTTGGTTTCTCTCAAGTTCTTCATATTAAACTGCCTAGATAATCATACTTCAACCATAGATAATGCCCCCACATTATTTTCGATAAGCAAGATATCATCTACATAAAGTACTAGGAAGATCACCATGCTTCCGTTACGTTTCTTGCAGACACAGGACTCATCCGAACTTTGATCAAAGTCATAAAACTTTATAACTTGATCAAATCGAGTGTTTTAAGACCTCGATGTCTACTTAAGTTCATAAATAAATCTCTTAAGCTTGCACAACACGTGCTCCTGGCCCTTTGCAATGAATTCGTTTGGTTGTGTCATATAGATACATTCGTCAAGATTTTCGTTAAAAAAAGTTGTGTTGACGTCAATTTGCTAGAATTCATAATCGAAATGTGTGGCAATGGATAAGAGAATCTGGATAGACTTAAGTATGGCTATCGACAAAAATATTTTCTCATAATCGATCCCTTCTTTCTGAGTGAACCCTTTAGCAACAAGCCTAGCTTTAAAGGTTTTAACCTTTCCATCTGCCACTCTCTTCCTCTTGTAGATCCACTTGTATCCAATAAATTTTATCCCTTCGGGTGGTTCTACAAGTTCCCAGATCTGTTTAGAATATATAGATTCCATCTTTGAATTCATATCCCTTTGCTAAAGATCTGCATATTTGTCTTGTAGTGCTTCATTGTAGGTACAGGGCTTGATATCCAGTTCTGCTGGGATCTTATTATACGACTCTCCCAAGAATATATACCGATCAGGTTGATGAACAACCCTCCCACTATGATGAGACACTACCTATGTCTGTGTACTAGCAGTAACAGGCTGTACAGAATCTAAACCCTATGCATTAGCACCATGTTCTTGATTTGCACCTATCCCGATAATTCTTCCACTACGACGAGGTAATGGAATATCAGTGACTTGTGGTTCTTCTTCCGTTCTATTGGTATTTACTCTCAGTTCTTTCAAAACAATTCTGCTATTGGGCCTGTAATCCATAATATAATCATCTTCTAAAAATTGGGCATTAGTGCTAATAATAACCTTTTGATCGTTAGGATTATAAAATAGACTACCCTTCGTTTCCTTGGGATATCCCACAAAGGAACAAACTTTCGTCTTTGGTTTCAACTTATTCGCGTTCCCTTTCAGCACATGTGCTAGACACCCCCAAATACGAATGTGTTTCAGACTAGGCTTATACCCGGTCCACAATTTTATAGGAGTAGAAGGTACTGACTTAGAAGGTACCAAGTTCAGAATGTAAGCTCCTATTTCTAAAGCGAGTTCCCAAAACGAATCTGGTATACCTGAATAACTCATTATTAACCTTACCATTTTCATAAGAGTCCCATTCTTTCTTTTTGCTACACCATTCTGTTGTGGAGTACCAGGTGTAGTCAACTGGGATGTAATTTTTTCTGATGAAAAATAATCATTAAACTCACCAAAGAGGTATTTTCCATCACGGTCGGATCGTAGTGATTTGATACATTTACCCAGACGCTTCTCCGCCTCCGCCTTGAATTCGTTGAATTTTTTAAAGCATTCAAACTTATGGTGTATCAGGTAAATGTATCCATACCTTGAGTAGTCATCAATGAAACTGATGAAGTACTCAAAACCACCTCTAGCCCGAATTGCCATAGAACCACACATATCAGAATGAACTAGCTCCAATGGTTCTTTAGCTCTATAGCCTTTGGCCAAAAAGGGTCTCTTGGTTATTTTACCTTCTAAGCAAGATTCACAGACTGAAAGTGCTTTCACTTCCAATGAACTCAAAGGTCTATCTGCTACCAGTTTATTTATCTTTTTTAGATTAATATGTCCCAAGCGTAAGTGCTAAAGAAACGTTTGGTTCATTAAAGAATGAAACTTTTTTTTATATAGTAATGTAGAAGTATTATTTGTTTTAGTCAGTTGCAGTGTAGTAGAGATTGGAGTAATAATATAAAGATCATCCACCAATGTACCAGAATAGATAACCCGTTTATTATTCTTAATAACCACAGAGTTATTAAAATAAATCAAATATCCATCTTTAGCCAATCCAGAAATAGAAACTAAGTTTCTTCTAATGGCAGGTGCATAAAGGCAATATTTCAATATTAAAACCCGATCTCTACCAAAACTGAGAGTGACATCTCCTACTGCAACTGTTTTTACCTTTGTATTATAGCCCATATGCAGGTAAATCTCTCCATATCTATACGCCAAGTACCCCTGTAATGAATTACAGACATGATTAGTGGCTCCCATATCTATACACCAAGTACCAGTAGATAACACCGCTAAATATATTTCTACAACCAGTGAACAGAAATTACCCTATTTTTTCTGCCTTCTGAGAAATACTGGACATAGTTTTTTTCAATGCCGGGTCTGGTTACAGTGAAAACATCTGTCTTTTGACTTTTTCACACTAGTCGGTGGCCCACTAACTACCCTAGAAACCGTGTCTCCCTATTTCTAAACTTTTTCCTTCTTCATGCCTTTCGGCTCCGAGGAAGAATTTTTTTCTGAAATAGACACATTTTCTAGCATAAAAGAATACAATTGGTAGTTAAAGTTATATCCAATTTGTATTTTCAGTCAACAAAATTCGGTCCCATTAGTGTGTTTTCTTTGAGTATTAAAGCGAGTGGGTTGAAATTTATTTTATTCTTGAGAATCACATAATTAAATAAAATCGTTAATTATGATGAGCAAAATTTTGAATTTATTTCAATTTAGTTCCTTCTACCATTTTAAAATTAATTCGCCAGCAGCTTAGTAACCTGAGTATAGCATGGCTCGATGGGAGGACGTCTACTATCATTCATAAGACCCGTCAGACCAATTCTTTTTAATTTTACTATCTAAGCAATTGATCATGTCAAGTAATATTAAATAGCTGACATAGTTTTGGTCCATTATATAATTATAGTGACTCAGATGGAGAGAATACTATTATATACAGGTAAATGCTAACCATCACCTAATCCTAAAACAATCGCTTCGCAATAAACTCTTCAGATGGAGAAGTGATCCACACTAACAATTATCCAAAATAATCCCTAAATGAGATTTGTATTGGCGATACCACAATTAATCTGTCTGATGGAGAGGGAATGGCTTACTGCCAATACATAAGGTTTAATTGCATCGCCTACAAACTGGTGATGGAGACCACGGGATTTATCTATGAATAAATTTTCTCTCCCACTTAGATTTTTAAAATATTTTTTAGGGTTATAAAAATCTGTTTAATTAAAATAAATTTATTAATTTCAAAAATTACACGATATGAAAGAATCAACATCTTTCCGTATATACGATTCTAAAGATTCTGACTCACTAAATCATCTTTTCGTGTTTAAATATGTAACAAATAAAATTTAATAAATACACAGTTTTTTCTATAGCTTTTCAACTAAGGTAGTGATTAAAGGTATTTATTTATTTTATTTTTCATTTCACATTTTTTAAAAAATAATAATTTATTTTGATTAAATATTTTTTTATTTAATTAATTCAAAAATCAGAATTAATTTTCACGTTTTTCTAAGATATCTGATTTTAAAAAAATCATCTTAAACATAATATTTTATAAAAAATAAATAAAATATCTAAAGTTTTTCTAATTAATTAATTAATTAAAAAACTTAATTTTATTTTTTATTATAAAATATTTTAATTAAAATTAAATATTCAAATTAATTAAATTAACAGGATAAATAAAACCAATATTTATCATTCACGCAGTTAATAAAACAAATAAATTAAATATAAGATAAATATATCATGATTTTATGGTTGAATCGAAACTCTAAAGAGTTTCAGTCTCCTATTTAAAAGGATAAACTTAAAAATTATTTTTTGAATCAGCTTTCTTGATTGGATAAACACTACTTGTGTTTGGATGAAAAACCTCTTCAGTGTTTTACTTAAAAAGAAACACTGCCAACCAAACTGCATATTGCCTGCGTGCGTCGCTGAAACTGTTGTGTTTGCGTCCCTGAAACTGCTGCTGTCTGTGTCGTTGAAACTTTCTGTTTGGCTGCTGTGGCGGCTGTTTTGCACCTTTTTTCTTTTTTTTTATTTGAAAAAAAATTTTAAAAAAATTTGCAAAGCAAAAAAAAACACCGGTTGCCGCCGCCTTCGTTCTTCCATACATGTTCTTATTTTTTTCTTTCTAATAAACTAGAAAAAAATATTAAAAAACATAAAATTTTCACATCGAAACCTATGTCCCGTAGGCTCACATTTGATCTAAAAAAAATAAGCTATCACGGTAAACTCCCGTGAAAAAATAATAATTAATCATCATCCACGCCTGCAAAATAAGGTTAGCAACAGTTCTAAACCTGTCTGACCCCGATAAGCATAAACAAAAAAAATAAAATGGCTCTGATACCAATTGTTGGAGAAAAAACTACCAAGATCATTGTTTTTGTAAACGATTTTTGGTAAAAAATTAATTGGACGAGCAAACGCTGAAACGGGCTCCAGATAAAACTTTTAACGTTAAACGATCAAAATAAAACCTGTGCAACCAAAGTTAATTTAGAAGAATACATTTTGCCGATCGATTCTTCAACTACGATTTGATTTCGAGTCGAAACTCCTGTCAAATCTTCTACTGTATTCCCTTACGCGATCCTCGAACGTAGTGTGGGCTACGGACTATCGAGAACTCGTACCGACAGTATCCAGATATCTTTAGTCTTGAAAGAAAAAATATGATATGATATAAAACTAGTTTAGCCTACCGCCATATATATAGGGTTACAGCAGGGACCTGGGAAGTAATTATGTATAAGACTTCCAGTGGAACACAGACACCTATTAGCGATTTCTGCAATTATGGAAAGACGCAGCGGTTTCTGCAATTTTCATAAAATACTAAATTACAGTTCACGCCACTAAAAAACTATAATTGCACTCTGACCCATAATTTCAAAATTTTCTTGCATGGAGCTCATGTTATTAAATACTTACCATTTCTCCCCACGTTAAGATTCTCGATACTCGCCAATTAAATTTAATTACTGACAATTTAATTTAATCGGC
>JAOTRH010000006.1:15568816-15633662 GCA_034768845.1 Heliamphora exappendiculata | reverse complement strand
GTAGAAGGGTCGTCGGTGGTCAATGAAGGGCGAAAGTGGTCGGCAGTGGTGTTTCGTTGGTCGTCGGCCTGGTTTTATGGGTTGATGGTGGTCGTTGGCCTGGTTTAGTGGTCGTCGGCCTGGTTTTAGGGGTTGATGGTGGTCGGTGGCTTGGTTTAGCAGTCGGAGAGTACTGTGGCTAGGGTTTTGGCACTGGTTTAGGGTTTGATGGGTACTGTGGCTGGTTGTGGCTGGTGACTGGAGGAAGGAAGCTAGGGTTAGGATTTCGTGGCTGGTTGTGGCTGGTGGGTGGTTGTGGCTGGTGGGTGGTGGGTGGTGGTGGCTGTGGTTGTGGCTGGTGGGTGGTTGTGGCTGGTGGCTGGTGTTAGGGTTAGGGTTTCGTGAATGTTAGGGTTTTACTTTAGCTCTGATACCATGTTAAGAATAATATAAAACCGTACACTAATGGGTAGGCAAGCTCTTATTTATAATCAACTTAGAGAACACTATTACAATCATACACCCACACACCGGATAATAATAACAGAATAATAATATAATAATAAGCTATTAACACTGTCCAGTACGAACTGATCCGAACACGATCACGCCGTTCTGATACGCCGAATGAAATGACAATTGATCTCGATATGTTTTGTGCGCTCGTGAAACACTAGATTTGTGGCAATATACACTGCAGATTTATTATCACACCACAGTTTTGTTGGGTTATGGCAAAGATCATCCAACTCACTAAGCAACTGACGGAGTCATAAAATCTCAGATGTAGCCATGGCCCGATATTCAGCCTCTGCATTTGACTTAGAGACCACATCCTGCTTCTTGTTCTTCCAAGAGATAAAATTACCACTAAGAAATATAGAGAAGCAAGAAGTTGACCTCCGATCAATGGGACATCCCACCCAGTCAGTATCAGAATACCCTTCCATCATAAAGTGACCATGATCACTGAAATTTATCCCCTTGCTAGGATTATGATGGAGGTATCGTAGAATTCGAACATTATTCTAATGTGGAACCCGAGGCGCAACCATAAATTGGCTGACCACACTTACTGGAAAGGCTATGTCCGGTCTGGTCATTGCTGTCAGATAGTTTAACTTCCCAACCATTTTCCTATGTCGGTCAGGGTGAGGAAAAACATCACCCTCGTCAGGACGAATTTTGACACTCGGGTCTATAGGAGATTCAACCACATTTGCTTGCAGAAGCCCCGCATATAAAAATACCTTTCTTGTCTCATGCCACAAGCCCAAGGAACTATTTCAATTTTCCCGAGTCTTTAGTTTGAAACTGAGATTTCAAAAAATACTTTAACTCAAAAATGTCCACGGCATCATCACCTATGATAACAATATCATCAACATAAACCACCAAGAGAATACATCCAGTCGAGGAGCGCCTATAGAACATAGTGTGGTCTTTTTCGGACTGTAGAAGGCCAAATTGATGCATAATCATACTAAATCGACCAAACCACGCTCATGGAGACTGCTTTAAGCCATAAAGGGATCAATGTGGACGACAAACCAGCTGGGACTCCCCTTGAGCAACAAAACCTGGAGGCTACTCCATATAGACTACCTCATGAAAATCGCCATCAAGAAAGGCATTTTTCACATCAAGCTGATACAAAGGCCAATGGCGAGTAGTAGTCAGAGACATAAAAAGGCGAACAAAGGCCATCTTGGCGACCAGGGAGAAGATCTCAAAATAATCAACCCCATACATCTGAGCAAATCCCTTAGCAACAAGACGGGTCTTCAAGCGGGCAAGAAAATCATTAAGGTTAACCTTGACTGTAAACACCCATTTGCAACCAATAGCTTGCTTACTGTTCGGAAGAGGAATAAGGGACCAGGTAGAGATGGACTCCAGAGCTTGTATCTCTTCCAACATAGCACCCCGCCATCCCGGGTCAACTAATGCCTTAAGAACAGTACAAGGAATAGCAGCCTGATCCAAAGTGACGATACAAGCCTGTAAGGGAGCTAAAAGGCCTTTGTAGGAGGTAGTATAGAGCGAGTGATCTTTGCAAGTCCGATAAGATTTTCGATGAGCAATAAGAGCATCACTGCCAGGAGAAGAAATACTAACCGTGGGGAGAGGATCCTCAGACGAGGAGACTAGCTCAGTAGAGGAGAGTTCCAATGGAGCCGATGAAATGGATGAAGAAGGTGGAGAGGGTTCCTCAGTAGTAGGAATACCTGTAGAAGAGGAGGAAGGCAAATGAGACACTAAGAAATCAAGATTTTTAAGATCAAACTGCTCAACACCCGACGCAGAAAAGAAAGGAGTAAACTCCACAAACACAACATCCCGAAAGACAATGAACCAATTTAAGGAGGGACAAAAATAGTGGTATCCCTTCTGAGTCTTAGCATAACCAACGAAAATGCACTTAACAGCATGAGCATCCAATTTCGTACGCTGGGGATGGATATCTTGAACATAACAAAGGTACCCAAAGATTCTCAAAGGTAGTGAGAAAAGGCTCTTTGCTGGAGAGAGCATCTCCATTGGGAGTTTTCCACCAAGGACCTGAGAGGAGAGGCGGTTGATCAAGTAACAGGCAATCAAAACGGCATGCCCCCAGAATTTCTTAGGTACTTGCATCTGAAACAAAAAAGCATGAGCAATTTTCATATGGCGGTTCTTGCGCTCAGCTACATCATTCTGCTGTGGGATAGCGGGACAAGAAGTCTGATAAACAATACCATGAGTAGACATAAAATTTTTCATCTAGGTGGAGAGATACTCACCACCATTGTCACTGCGCAAATATTTCACCTGAGTCTGAAACTGGGTTTGTACTTCCATACAGAATGAGGAGAAAATAGAAGCTACTTCAGATTTATGTCGCATAAAATATACAAAAGTAACACGAGAATAATCATCCACAAATATGACATAATAACGAAATCCAGAAACAGACTCGACAGGACACGGCCCCCAAACATCAGAATGAACTAAAGAAAAAGGAGCCGAAGCTCGTTTATTGACTCGAGGCAATAAAGGCACACACAGGTATTTTGCTAACCGACACGACTCACACTCAATATAAGAAATAGGACGAAAACTAGGACACAGACTATGCAAATTGGATATAGACGGGTTCCCTGAACAACAATGAACCTCAAAGCTGGGAGAAGAGACTACTGAACAGGCCTTGGCAGCCACCTTCTCCACCAAATATAGCCCGCCAGAAACTCGACCTCTACTGATAATCTTCCTCATCGTAAAATCCTGAAAAATACAGCCATCAGGGTAAAAAGTCGCACAGCAGTTGAGATCATTAGTGAGCTGACTGACTGAAAATGAATTTCTAGGAGTATGTAAGACATTAGTCAGAGTTAAGAACGGCATGGGAGTGGCAACTCCACGCCCCTTAACCGGTAATGAAGATCCATTAGTCACAAGGACACCACAATGTTCAGGAGTTATCTGATAGCAGACAATATACCTGCGGAACCAGCCATATGGTAGGATGCACCTGAATCAATCACCTAAGCAGATGGTAGGATGCCCTTCACAATATACCATGTTAAGATGATAATATTAAGTTTAATGAAGGCGTTAACCCTAATGGGGTACGCAACGGTTTATTTATATACTAGCAAGAACATACAATAAGTTACGGTGTGCCCAACCACACTGGATGACAATAATAATAATAATAAAGCTAACAGCGGTTTCATTTTAGAATCTCGGATTTTGGGTTTCTTTCCTATCTATCTTGTGGGTTTTATTGTTACATTTTTGGGGCGTGACATAACGCATCTCAGCAAGTCATCGTCTTTAATATTGTTAAGTTTTTCTTTAGCCATTTCAGATTACTTCAAAACAACACCGAACAAGAACCAATAACCAGATGTGATATAGATCGAATCAATAAACCAAAGAAAAACAAACCCGGAGTAGGAACACACCAAAGAATAGATCTTGAAACAGGAATCAACAAAAGTAACAATCTAGAAGAACAAGGAAGCACAAGCCAAAGAAGAACAGAAACCTTAGATGCCAACAAAACCAAGAACCAATTCTACTGATGCACCGAACAACTTTGAACCACTAAGAACAAGACAAAAAACAAGATGAAGAAGCATAAAAAGAAGATCTGATGCAAAAAAAAGGCAGTGAACAGAAACCCTAGGCGCCTACCGATTTGATGCTCAAATCTTCTCAAATGGAGTTCAAATCAGACAATTGATCTCCAAGGAGACTGGTAGAAGTGATTTCGGCACCCATATAATTGATCCCAACAGCTAAAAACTAGATTTGAGGCTCCAACATGCAAATCGCAAACTGGGGTTTTGAAATTCCGAAAAAAGTTCAATAAATCGAAAAACACATCAAATAGTTTCGAAAAATTCCATAAAAATTATCATAAATCTCAAGGAGTACAACCGAATCAATTTGGGTAACTGATAGCATTGCTGCTCCGTATCGATGATGACGTCATCGTACAGATGATGGCGTTAGCTCTTTGCAATTGCCCCAAATCAACTCTTAGATGTTCTTGGCATGTTCTAGAGTTAGATCAGGATGTTCTAATACCAAGTTGAATCGTAAAGTAGCGATTTAGGATTAAAGGAGAAGAGAAAGAGGAAGAGAAACAAAAAGGAATTATTAGGAGGAAAATAATGAGACTTAAACCACCTCTACACCGCACTAATATTTACATTTGGAACAATAAAATAATTACAAAATTACCTTAACAAACATAAATATCTAACAATATTGGTATACACAGTATTGCATTAAGTATATCTTATAGTAGAGGGAGAGAACTTCCTCATATGCTCTTCCCCTACATTGTTATCAAAATAAGGTCGAAAGCACTGCTCCTATCAAAATATGGATGAAGCAATCAACAGTCTTAAAATATGTACAATTCCTCTCTCAAAATGCACCACGTGATGCGAAGAGACACCACGTTCCAAGCGTTCCTCTTGCTCCTCCTTAGGCCTCCGCTATGCTAGTAAACAAAAGGCTCATTCACCAAACTAAGCATCATCCAAGTAAACCCAAAAGCAGAAAGAATCAAACCCCAATTTTGCGAGGCCACCAAGAAATGCAATAACAAGTTATAGTTGGTTCATTGATTTTCTGCCCCTTTGCACATGCAATATCAATCTAAAATAATCTTGCCCATTCTTCTCAAGTTGTCAATAGTGAGAATAGCTTCCTTCGTGATAAAAGAGCAGCCTGGTGCACGAAATTCCTGCGTATATGGGGTTCGGGGAGGGGGCGGATCAAGATGGGTCTATAGTACGCAGTCTTATCTTGCATTCGCAAGAGGCTGTTTTTACGCCTCGAACTCATGACCTCCAAGTCACACGGTAACAACTCAACCGTTGCGTTAAGGCTTTTCTTTCATGATAGTCTATGCAAAAAATGCCACTTTAGAAGGAATTTTTGCACACCACACACCTTTCCATATAAAGTTGCTGTTAAATAACTTGATATATATTGTTGGGTCCATTTCCTAACAACTTAAGCTTATGGGACAATGAGTGATTTAACATGGTATCAGAACTCTCGTTCTACGAGATCTTGGGTTCAAGTTTTGTTGTGATGTATTCTCTGTTATATTTGTTATTTGTTATTGTGCACTCTGTGTGTTGGTGCACTTGTTTAGTTTATTCGGCTCTTCATGTGCGAGACATGATGGCACGTGAGGGGGAGTGTTAAATAACTTGATATAAATTGTTGGACCCATTTCTTAGCAGTTTAACCTTTTGGGACAATTTGTGACTTAACAGTTACAATCACCAAAGCCAGCAAGACCCTTATAAAGGGTCAGCATTGAGAACAAGCCAATAGGTGCAGCGCGCCATACCAAAGATGCCTTCGGCTAAACATAAAAACTGAAAAGGGTCCCAAACAATTCCACCACTGAACCGACTTCCCAGTCAAGTAATAATCGCCTAAACAATGGGGACCAAATCCTTACACCATGATCCCTGGTCTAGTAGTAGTGTTCTACAAGAGCCCTATTATCCACTGCAATGCTAAACATATGTCGAAAAGCTTCCTGTAAACGTTAGTGTTCACAACAATTGTCGAATCAAAACCTCATCACAAGAGTGTATTCAAAACCTTGGCCATTAAAAAATTATTGACGAAGAAGCAGGCCTGCAGGTGCAGGACCTTATCCTTGGAATAAGTATCCAATGGGGATGCTTTAGCACTTAATTGGTCTAAGCATCCATATGAATAATAGTGGCACTCCCACCCTCAAAAGCGATCATAACACGAAGGGTAAGCCCCACGTTCAATGCAAAATCTTGATATAGAACAAGAATTGATAAGTTCCATGTTTCCTGGTTCGCCATTAGCAAGGAGAGCTAGGCCAGGAGCATCTTTTCGTGCTTTGAGCTGTTCTCTAGCAGCCCACAGAAAATAGTCATAATGTCCAAAATGGCCCAGTTGCCATTCATTCACCGGCGAAATCATAAGTGGTGTAGAACCTTTGTAATGACGTATGGGGCGTCCACCCCAGTCAACAAGTACACTAGGGGGACGATTAGGCTACTCTCTACGAGGCTGACAAGTAACTGAGCCTCTTGGATTTCTTGCCTTAAAAGTACTGAAGAAGGAAAATAAAAAGTTACCGGAGAACGATTAAATAAAACATAGAGAAAAGAAAGAAGGAAAGGTGCCAAATAAAAATAAAAGTCGCCAAGCACTGAAGCTATTTATAGCAGGTGGAGGGACACGTATGAAGTGTTGCGTCAAAAGGTAGAGAATCATCATGACTACTAAGGATTCTAGTTGAGAAGCTAAAACGACGAATTTTGAGAAAAAAAATTGTAGGGGTTTCTATGTCCAGCAAGGGTGCGTGACAATTATGAGGATTGATTGATCTCATTAAAGAAAAAGAACTTCACACGTGTTTTGGAGACAAAATCGTTTTGCATGTAGTGCATACGTCCTCTCGCAAAACGCATGCGCAAGGGGGCAAAATGGTGTACAAATAAGCCAATTCACGCAGAATATGAAAAGCTGGGGACAAAAGATTCGAGAGATGCGATTGGGAACCCCGCGAGAGGTACTACTACTACCCGAAGGAACTTCACCCGAGAGGCAGGGACCAAGTCCGAATTTTATCACCGCGCAAGTTAGAGTTTTGTGGCTTGTAGACTAGAGAGATGTCTTCGCCAAGCATGATACTGTGGTACAGTGTCGTAGGTCGGTTCAGCTTGAGAGAGGGGACCACAATGAGCTCTTGCGCATGTGTATGTGACTGCATAACAGCCCTAAGGACAGTTGATGTTATGGGACTAGTGCTATGCTAGGTCTCGAGTGTGTGTGACAAAGCTAGATTAATGGAAATTGAAATGGATTTTGAAAATTAGTAATGTTCACGAAATGAAGTTGGAACATGGACTTACTTGAGTGACCGTGTCATTGGGTGTGTGGTGTAAAACTTGGTTTTCAACGTAACGAGGACTCTCGAAATATTACATCTCTAGTATAGGTACATATATTGCCATGCATCCATATACCTTGTTATTATGTATTGACCTAGTTTTTCTACTGGACTATCATGCTCAAGCCCAACATTTCAAGTACCGATGTGGAGCCACATGCTTGATGAGGTCGGGAGCTCATTCAGGGGGATTTAGCTTCTTTTAACATTGTGTGTCCAAGGCCAAAGTTTGGGATATTTCATGTTGTAAGGCCACGAGGCCTAGATGACTACTTTTGAACTCGTAATTGATTAGTAGCATGATAAGAAATCAATTACTTGAGAGATGTACTATTGTGATATCATGCTTGGATAGATATTTGAGTGCCCGTGGTTGCATCTTGAGAATGAAATACGTATGTAAGTTCATAAATGGAGAATTAGTGGTTATGCTATGAGAAGTATGTAGGTGTGGCCTTAGATCTAAAATCTTTGATGCAATAATATTTAGAACTTTTATAGTTATTTACATAAATTTTAGGCATAGGCTGGATTTCCTTTGGACTTTGAGATTTTGCTTATCTAGCAAGTCCTAAGCCCCTCTCGGGATTTTGATGGCTAGAGTGGTCCTTTCACCGCTCAAGCAACGATTTTCTAGTGACCCCCTTATTTTAGTTTATGTTTGCTTCTTGCAGAAAACTCTTACTTTGGTAGTCCAACGCTCGAGCAGATTAGGGTATGCCCGAGAGGTCTCTCTGTTTTCAAGAACCTTCTCAGTTCAACACTCCTTCAGCAGTTCCTTTAGTTTGATTCTTTTTGTTCGGACTATGGGTTTGGGATTATGGCTTCCCTTTGCTTGACCGCAGTGAGTCATCATTGATCATCTTGGGTATGTGACATGCCCTTCGATTTAATTCTTATAACATTGGTGTTGTTTATTTTCTCTCTTACGTCCTTTAGAGGGATTTTGGGCCCGAGTTAGGTAGTTTTGTGCGATGGCTTGTGGTAGTTAGTGTGATGGTGTGTGATGGATTTTTGTGGATGGGGTTTACAGTGAAAGGATGACGGCTTGTAGTGGGTCAGCCAGCAATGGCAGATTGTGGTGGTTCAGGTTGATGAGTTTTGACAGTGACAGTTTGTGGTAGTGATGAGGATGTGGGGTTTACAGTGAGGTTTAACTAGGGGGTTTGGAAGGGGAGAGATGGGTGAGGGGATGGTGGTGGTGGTGTTGTGCAAATGGATGTTGGTGTGTGGGTTTGGTGAATGTGATAGTGGTGCATGGTGGTGAGGGCGACGGTGATCAGTGGCCGATGAGGGTGGGAAAACTACTAGATGGTGGAGGTGGGTTGGGTATGCATGCAAGTATGGGAAGGTTGGCCATGGGGTTTAGAATGAGGGCTAACAAGGGGCTTTGGAAGGAGAGAGGGAGAGAGGGGAGGGAATGGTGGTGATTGTGATGGTGTGTGCAAATTAATGGTCAGATAAACTTGTTTGAGTACCATAAATTTCAGCGCCTTAAACATTGAAACCACTTAATTATCCAAAAAGGAAAAAGGGAAGATCACGAGAATATAATTTATTGATGATACTGTTAAACTTCCTCGTTTGCAGGATGAGAATGGAGCAAGCAAATTTCAGAGCGTTTGAATTGGAGCATACTCAAGTCTTTTAGCTTAGTATTACCTCTTCCCCACCTTTTTTTTTTTTTGGGGTTTTGTTTTATTTTGTTTTATCTACAAACATTATATCTATACTCCATTCGTCCGGGTTTTGTATGAAAATGAGCTTTGTACAGTTTATTCA
Source organism: Heliamphora exappendiculata (assembly GCA_034768845.1). Taxonomy (NCBI): domain Eukaryota; kingdom Viridiplantae; phylum Streptophyta; class Magnoliopsida; order Ericales; family Sarraceniaceae; genus Heliamphora; species Heliamphora exappendiculata. The sequence goes on along the minus strand of JAOTRH010000006.1, from coordinate 15,624,445 downwards.
ATTATAGCATTCTTTCCAGCAAGAAAGATGCTGTGTTTGTCTGCTTGGCTTGGTGTATGATTTAAGGATCCTTCCTACCCTAAACTTGTTGCTGCCTCGGATAGGCTATATTGGTTTCAGAGCCCAGGTTTTAGTTAATTATTATTATTTTCTTGTTTTTTTTTTTGTTTTTTTTTAGGAGGTGGGGGGAGGGGAGGCGTTAATGCTATGTTTGAATATTGGATTTTAGGAGAAATTTAAAAAGTATGAAAATACGTCCAGGCCGATTTTGAACTTATTTTTGAGGTTTAGATTTTTTACTTTGTGTAAAAAAAATAAATTGATTGAATTGAATTATGTTTGTTCATTTTGAAATTAAAATAAAAAAAACAAATACGATTCGATCACTTATTTTTTACAAAAAAGTAAATAATAATAATTTTAGCTTGTGTTGGTACCCATACCAGCAAAGCACATGCGTCACTTGGTTATGTTATGTCAAAGATCCAGTTCTGAGTTCTCTTGTTACCAATACAAAAATCGTTTCGAGAGTTGAGATATAAAGAAGTAGAAGAGTTAGACGCCACTTTGTCTAACCGTGTGATTGGTTCAATTAATTGGACTTTTCAATCAAACCATAAAATATATTAATGACAATTTTAGTTTTACATGTAACAGAGAAAAGTTGATAGTGGCCAACGTTAGGAATTTGAAACAATTGGCATTCTATGAATAATGTTTACCTTTATTGTTTTTATTTTATTTTATTTTTGTAAATTATAAATAAAAAATATGTTTGATAATTTTTTTTAAATTTTTTAGAATGTAAATATTTTTAAAATTTATTAAATTGTTGTAAATAAAAATATATATATTTATTTGTTCTTTAAACAATGTTTCTTTTCCTCATCTTTCCACTATTTTTGACCATCTCTACGTTTTTTGTTTTAGTATCATCTTTAGCAAATGTTTTCAACTACTATATTCGGCCATCACGTTCTTTCACCGCCTATTATCTCCCAAATATTTCTCCCACTAATCATTACCTTCACCTATTATTTTCTTCTTCTATCAATAGTTACTTTCATTCACCGTTGCTACCTATTATTATAGTCACCACTTTCAGTTATCATTTAATTAACCGACTACTATTTTTACTTGCAAGCTCTATCATAGTATGATCTCTCTTCCTCAACATCTCTTCCATTAGTCACCACCGCCACCCATCATTTCCCTCGATCAATAACTACTTTTACTAACCATTGCTAGCCCCCATTATCGTCACCACCTTTGATCTTCGCCTATTCACTGGCTATCACCTCTACCTACTACTTTCACCACACAGACCCTCACCTCAACATCTCTCCCACCAGTCACCAGTTTCATCTATCATCTCTCTCTATCGATTGCTACTTTCATTCATTGTTGCTAGTCATAATTATCATTACTATTTTCAATTATCATTTCTACTCACTCGCCACCACCTCTACCTATTACCTCTATTCTAGGGTAACCTTTCATCTCCATCTATTATTTTTACTCAACTAATCGTCACCTCCTCCATCGGTAGGTATCTTTGCTTATCGAGTGTCATCTTCACTTCCTCAATGTATTTGCCAAAAAAAAATTTGTTTTTATATTTTAAAATTGTTTAAAAATATATTTTGTTTATTATAAATGAAAAACATTAGCAAAATGGAAGTAAATAAAGTATTTGGATGGGATAAAAGATCGGTATTTTTTCTTTTTCTTTTTTTTTCTGCTTTGATTAATTTTATGTTTTTGATTTGTTTCAATAAGTGGAACTAAAATATTTATCTTATCCATCAGTCCTCATTTTAATTTTAACATAAAAATGAAAAGATTTCTTTTTTGGTAGAAAAATGAAAAGAATTCATTAACAACAAAAATAAGCAAAATAATCTGATTTATGTTGGATTATTCTTTGTTTTTAAAGTTTTTGATTAAAAATCTTTTATTTTTTTTGGTTTTGTTGTAATGAGAGAAATTGAAAAAACAAAAGTTTTATGTACTAAAATATAAAAATACTGTAAAGATAAGCAATATAAAACAAGTTAGGATAACTCATATTTTTTTAATGAGAAATTTGAGAATTAGTTTTTTTTCTAGACCTTATAAGAGTTTTAATCTTACTAAAGTTTTTTTTACTAGTTTTAATCCAATTATAAATTAAGATAATTTTTTATGACTAATTTACCTTTTTATTTAAGAGATTTTACTTCTTATATTTTATCACATTTGCTAAAATTACAATTATGGAAGATAAGGTAGACGTGAGAATTTTGAATTTTGAATTTGCTCAATATAAAAATTTTATCTTTATAGTGGTTAGTGGTCAATATGAAACTCAATAAATTAAGGTGGAAGATCAGCATAGTGGAAGACCAACATAAAATTCTAACAACACCAGCTCTATGAAAGACCAACAAAAAATCCTAATAGCACACACTCTCTCTCTCTTCCTATTTTTGCCACCCCTAGCCACTATCGTCACCGTCGCTCCTAACCGTTGCCATCACCGTCGCCCTACCCCACCCCATCTCCTCATTCATTCGACCATCGACCACTTCTTCTTCTCCTTTGTTCTCCTCTGTTAACGTCGCCTCTTCTTCACTAATACAAACGCCAATACGAATGTCGTCCTTCGTTGCCGTCACCAACTCATGATCTCGTTGCCGTCGCTCCTTCGCCACCACTCCTCCCTCTAGATTTGCATATCTCTGTCGCCACCGCTCCTTCTTCTAGATTTTGACTCTTCCATCATCGACGTCACGATTGCTGTGAGAAATTTATCACTTTAATTGATAAATTTATCACTCCTTCATCATCGGCGTCTCTTTTGCCTAGAGAAATTTATTACTTCAATTGATAAATTTATTACCTTAATTTAACTGATAAATTTATCACTTTAATTTTTTCAAGAAAATTCTCTAGAAAATTTTTTCAGTTTTATGGAATGAGAAATTTGTTTAAAAATCTTGAATTAATAAATTTACCAACTTAATAGAATGAAAAATTTATCTCGAATTCTAAACTGATAAATTTATCAGTTTAATGAAATGAGGAGATCAGAGCCAGAAATCAGTGCCAGAGAAAGTGAAGGAGATCGCTGGCGGAGGAGGCCGACGTTTGCAACGGAGAAAATAGAGTCAGTGGTGACGGAAGATGAAGCCGGCGATGAAGTTAGGGTTGTGGTGGTTGTGTGCGAGATTTTTTGAGAGATTTTTAAAAGATGAATTTTTTATTTTCATTTAAGAAGAGATTTGGTCAATGAAATCTCTATAAATTTAATTTAAAGAGTATTTTTGCTAAACATTAATTTTGCTGGATTAAATTTATTTAAAGAGTGATCGAGATTAATTCAAACTTAGATCCTACATCTAAAAGTTTATATTTTTTAAAAATATTTTTTAAAAGCTCCAATTCTCTTTCGACATACTATTACTCCGCCATTATCCTCAAATTATGTTCGATAACAAGTTTTGGCACGAGTAATTTGCTAGTAAATTATTATTTGAAACTAGGTTTCAAATATTTAAAAAAAATAGAAAATATTTTTTTTTTCAAAAGACAAATCTCCAAATTGGAAAAGGTTTTTTTGCAATGTCCTAAAAATTACATGGTCCAAATTGCATGCACCCCATCCCCACGCAGGCATGGGTTGGCTATTGACCTGCCTCTTATTCCATTCCTTTTAGGAGAGAGAGAGAGAGAGAGAGAGAGAGAGAGAGAGAGAGAGATTCTCTTCCATCCAATTCCACTGCAGAGTTTAATAAAAAAATTCCAAATATTATTGTCTTTGTATTTGAGAGAGAGAGAGAGAGAGAGAGAGAGATTCTCTTCCATCCAATTCCACTGCAGAGTTTAATAAAAAAATTCCAAATATTATTGTCTTTGTATTTGAATTTTATTTTATCTATTGGGTGAATGGGTGGATGGTACAGACCACAGACTAGAGATTAGAGACCAGAGACTACAGGCTAGAGGGTTTTGAATTGGAATGGGATAAAAAGAAATCAACCATTGAAAAAACATAAATTGCGTGTCAATGCTTTCTTTTTGTTTTTACCATTCCAAAAATTGACAATTATGAATTATGATGAGGCAGTCGCTCAGATTTGCCTTCACAAAACTCATTCATCTTCGAAGATTTCATTGATTAAATAAACAATCTGGATCTGGAGCTGGAGCTGGAGCTGGAGCTGGAGGTGGGTCGTCGCAACCTTCCAGATTCTTCTTCTCTTCTCTTCTGTTTTTTTCTTTTTTAATGCGAAAATAATACTTACTACTTTTCTATTCATATTCCCCTATTCCTAATTTCCTCTCTCTCTCTCTCTCTCTCTCTCCAGTCCACCTACGGTCTACCTACCATTCCTATATTTCTTCAAAATTATTCATAATTATACATCCCTCTCTATGCAATTGCAATGGCTTATAAACCTTCTTCCTGGATTTGGGTTTTCGCCTTTATTCCCTTTAAATATTAATACATCTGTTTGTTTGAGATTAATTATGCACAGGATCTCTCTCCGATTCTAAACATTCTTTGCTGCAGGTTTTGAGATTAAAGCGGATCGATCGATCGATCGATCGATCTCGCATCATCTGATCTCATCTGATCCAGGTAAGGTAATACCCTCATCCAACTTCAATTGTCATTTGTTTTCTCCTTTTTCTTTCTTTCTTTCTTTCTTTCTTCTTTTGGATTCATTTTCTTATTTTTCTGTTGACGATCAGATCTATATCATATATGTGTGTATGCGTATATATAGGCTACGTCTTTACCTGAGTTTGATACGTCCACCATACTCCTGTTATGTTGTTTCAAAAAAAAAAAAAAATTCAACTTTGGAATTTATTTTATTAATTGAATCTTTCCGTTTTCTGCTAAAGGGTGATCTGTGTTTTCTTCATCCTCATCCTCTCAGATAGAGGTTAAGATTTTGTTAAATTTTCTGTTTTTGATCTTCAGACACAAATTTGCAATTCTCCCGAATTTTGTATATCGCACCTGGCGATGTTGCTGTTATTTGTGTGATTTTGTTCGATTGTGCGTGCTGAGTTTTGTGGTTTGGCCAATATTGTTTGGCGTGGCAGAAAACAAACATAGATTGAGAGATTAGAAAAAAGGGATATCAGAGTATGGACGAAGCAGAAGCGAGGGCACCGACAGGGGCGGCAAGGTATTGGTGTCACATGTGCTTACAAACGGTGAACCCAATCATTGAAGTTGAGAATATCAACTGCCCCTTGTGTCAGAGTGGATTTGTCGAGGAAATGGACTCCGCCTCCAGGGGAGGAGGCCACCCATTCCCCGACGACTACGGCTTTGGAGGAGGAGGAGGTGGAGGAGCTGAATCTGAGTCGGACCGTGCTCTCTCCCCCTGGGCCCCAATTTTGCTTGGTATGATGAGCAATCCCCGTCGCCGCAGAAGATTCAGGAGAAGACTAGCATTTGAAGACGATGGTAATGATGAAGATGAGGTTGGCGAGCACGACATTATTAATAGCCGGCATGGGGGAGAGACTGAATTAGATCGGGAGTTAGAATCCATCATCCGCAGGAGGAGGAGCTCAGCCACCATTCTTCAACTTCTCAATGGTATTCGAGCTGGGGTTCTATCTGAATCCGACAACTTTGAAAGAGAGAATAGGGATGCTAGTGAGATCAGGGATAGAGAACGGGTAATTCTGATCAATCCTTTCAATCAGACTATTATTGTTCAAGGTGGTGGTGGTGGTTCTTACGATCAAAACAATACTCATAACCAGAATGACAACCACCCCATTGGCTCTTTGGGAGATTATTTTATAGGTCCTGGTCTGGACTTGCTGCTCCAGCATTTGGAAGAGAATGATCCAAACAGGTATGGTACCCCACCGGCCCAGAAAGAGGCTGTGGAGGCAATGCCCACCGTGAGAATTGAGGATTGTGTTGAGTGTTCTGTTTGCTTGGAAGACTTGGAAGTCGGGACAGAAGCGAAGGAGATGCCATGTAAGCATAAGTTCCACAGTGGGTGTATTCTGCCATGGCTGGAGCTTCACAGTTCATGTCCTGTTTGCAGGTATCAGTTGCCTTCGGATGAATCCAAGCTCGATTCTGAAGGGTCTAGCAATAATAATAATGGAAGTGAGAGAGTTGGTGAAGAGGGGGATGGGAATGGAGATGGGGATGAAAGGACTGGAAATGGGAGAAGGTTTACGGTGCCTCTTCCATGGCCTCTCAGTAGTTTGTTTTCATCACCAGGGAATGATAATAATTCCTCCTCAACAACTTCATCGGCCATGTCATCAACATCAGCAAATGCAGCAGCACCCGGCAATGCTTCTCATGAAGATGAGAATTGAGTATGTTTACTACAAGAAGTAATACTAGCAAGCAGCCTCTTGTGCTCTATTATGTTGCCTGAATATTTCTTTTCCTTGCTTATCATGTACATAGTGTTTTCTTTTCCTTGCTACATCATAATCTTGCTGCAAGAACAAATTGTTGTACTTTATTTATATGCATGCGACTTTCCTCATAGATCATTGCCTTGTTTGTTGGTGAAGAAACATTGTTATATTCAATTGCTCTGTATTTTTATTAAAATTAAAAACTTAGAAGAAAAAAATCATCTTGACATTTTATCTCTACTCTGTTCTTTTTTTTTTTTTGTGGTTGTCTTATTTCTTGGGTTGCTTTGAAATATTCATCAGGCTATATATGTGGGTAACTGGCTGAAAATGGTGAGCCAATTGAGGGTTGACTATAAACTCTTTTGATATGTACTTTTGAATGTAGGTAGCCCTTGTGGTTTCTGACCGTATGATTTGAATTCATTATCAACAACCCACATAACTCCAGGCCATATTACCATTTGGCGAATGGCCTTTCATCTAATTCTGTCATCCTTCATCTAATTCTGTCATCCTTTGTTCTTCGTCGTCTTTCCATTTTAGTCTTCTACTATTTCTCGTGGGTCTGATCATATAGAGGAGGTTCATGAAAAGGGAAATGTCCAATCAGCAAAAGATCAGCTTATTAGCCAAATAATTTTTTTTAAGGAAATTTATTCCATCCTAATTCTTCTTAGATCTTTTATTTCAACAGTTGATCCTTTTTTTTTTTGAATTTTGTTTATGCTTTATCAACTTATTTCATATCATGGTTCAAGCGATAAAAATCTGTAATATTTATTCTTCTTTTGGAGATTTGAAGAATGTGAAAAACTTATAATGTTCCTTGTATGACAATGGCTTCACTATATCATGTGATTTTGGTTGGGCCGTTTGGTGCAGTTTATCCTCAAGTTAAATGCTAAAGTTCAAAAGCATCCCTTCCCATTCACGATAACTGTCGTTGAAACTTCTTTAAGCTTGAGATCCGCCAAACGCTTCTATTGGTTCTATTTCACCATTTTCGTGAGGTGAAACAGCTTTTAGCATAGAGTTTAGCCTTTAGCTTCAGCTTGTAGTTTCTTTAGTTAATAAAAGTCACTTTTATATAAATAATTTCACCTTCTAGCTTCTTAGAGAAAAAAAAAGAAACAAAAAACCCTCTGTTTTCTGCTAAAATATCCGATTTGTTTATTCAAGTCAGAAAATGATTTTAAAAAAAACTTCAGCAGTTAATTTCCCATTTCCATACCGACGTATAAAAAATAGAGCTCCACTCTATTGGGTGCAGAACAATGTCATAATAACAATATTAGGGTTCAAGTCAGAAAATGATTAAAAAAAAAACTTCAGCAATTAATTTCCCGTTTCAATACCGACAGTATAAAAAATAGAGCTCCACTCCCTTGGGTGCAGAACAATGTCATGATAACAATATTAGGGTTTTGAAATTCAAATATCAGAAGAGCCACGGTAAGCAATGTATGATGCCTTCTGTCAAAAGGAGATGAAACAAGTAGACAAAAAATTACGAAAGCCACTTATGTCTAATCCTTCATAACAAGCAAAGGGACGGGTATGAGTTTATTACCATAAATTGCATAAAAAATCATGTCTCCTTTACAGTAACGATCTTGATAACAGATGCAGTCCCAACTCGGTGCAGAGCCACGACAGCATCTCCATCCTTGCAGAGTCCCTTTGCCTTTGCATGTTGCAGAGCAAACTCCAATGCTTCTTCTGTTGATTCTGCATGAGAAGCCCTTGCAGATCCTGCACACAAAACCGGAACCAAACCCCTATAAATAAGGCTATGCCTTGCCGGAGATTCATCACTGATTGACCAATCGAACGAATCGGTCGTGATCTCAGCGACAACCGCAGACAGTATTGGCATGCCAGGCCTGTACTTAGCGACCAGTTTTGCAGTACTTCCTCCTCTGGTTAGGACCAATATAAGAGCTGCTTTAGCAGTGTAGGCAGTTCGGACTGCAGAAGAGGCCAAGCTCTCTAATGGGCTCATGGGAACGGGTGCGTTCACCATTATCCTTTTGAAAATATCTCCGTAATCAATAGTGCTCTCCGCTTCAACACAGATTTTTGCCATAGTCCGAACCGCGAGGTCTGGATAAGCCCCAGCCGCTGTTTCCCCACTCAGCATTACACAGTCCGTACCATCAAGAACAGCATTGGCAACATCAGTAGCCTCTGCTCGAGTTGGCCTGGGAGATTTGATCATTGACTCCAACATCTGGGTAGCAGTTACAACAGGTTTTCCTTGGATGTTGCACTTGTAGATCATCACCTTCTGTGCTAAAAATATCTTTTCAATTGGGATTTCCATTCCCAAGTCACCTCGTGCAACCATAAAGGCATCTGAGTTAGCAAGGATTTCATCAAAATTTGCCACCCCTTCTTGATTTTCAACCTGCAAACACCACCCAATGAGTAAGAAAAAATAATCAGCCAACAATGGTGGCTCCAGCAATTTTGGTCAGTGGAGTCAAGAAAAAATTACAGAGATAAACCTACGCATACACACACAGTGCATGTAAATCCTAAATTTGTACAGATCAAAAGAACAAGCATCACCATTAAAAATGGTGCTAAATTGGTAAAGTAAGCTTAAAATTCACAAGTTACTGCTATATTTATTATGTATATGCGGAGAATGTTTAGCAAGAGAAAGCAGAGAAACAGAAGAGAAAGAATGAGATTGGCTCTTGGGTGGAGGAATCAATCAATGGGTGCAGCATGAACGAAGAAATGGGCGCAAATAGACAGAGTCAATGCTTTAAAATATCTTTTTATCAAGTCTTTATAGCAGGCTAATGGAGTCAGCAGACCCCCTTTCCGATGTGGCATTGTCCGTTTCCAGAGCAAATATCAAACCAAATGATGCTTATAACCATTGTATAGCTAGCTGAGATGAAAACAATATAACACAATTGAATACCAGATTTGTATATCCAATCATGCATCAAAAGGCACGTTGGCAATGTGGGTGAAAATTTCAAATTTCTTTATTTAATTTCCAAGTTATTATAAATACCTATGCTTGTTTTCACTTATTCATCCCTATTTTCTCAAATTGGTTATTATAATCAACTTATAATATGCTTATATTTTATTTAGAACCAATCAAATGGGAAAGCCATTCCACTTTTGAAATCTCCAAGGGCCCCAACATAAACAGCTTAAATGCTAGTTTGCAGTAAAAGCAGACTTCATGTTCAAGTTTTTTTCTTCCCATAAATGAACAAACCTTTGACATGAGAAGGATATCCTTTGCATGCTCCCCCAGCAATTTCCGAACCTCGACCAGATCAGAACCTTTGCGGACAAAAGACAGCGCGATCATGTCGATCTTGTTAGGTATCCCCCACTCTAAGATATCAACCTTGTCCTTGTCCGTCAATGTTGGGAGATCCACAATCACCCCTGGGAGATTGACATTCTTTCTCTCGCCTAGAACAGCCGTGTTCTCACAACGGCATCGAACCAAACCATTTTCCTTGTCACAAGACAGAACAGTAAACGATATTGTGCCATCTGCACAGAGTATCACACTTTGTGGTTTCACATCCTCAGCCAATTTTTTGTAGCTCATGCAAATCATGTTCTCATCACCCTTGATGCTATAATCAGTGGAGATGGTAATCTCTTGACCCTGATTCAGTTGGATGGGCTTGCCATCTTTCAAAAATCCAGTTCGAATCTCTGGACCCTGTAATGTCACAAAGAAGTGAGCAGTTAGAAAATTCCACATTCTATACATTAAGGGTCCTCACACATCGCTACTCGCATCCATGAACAGAAACAATAGATTTTTCGTCACAATACACACAAATGATTCAAAAACTTAAACTAAACTAAGGGCCCGATTGGCAACTAGCTTAAAAGTTTGCTTTTTTGCGTTTTTAGCCAAAAAGCTAAATTGGATTCAAAGTAAGTTGTTTGGTAACTTAGCTTTTAAGCTAGCTTTAAGGTGATTGTTTGGATAAAAAACTAGCTTTTTTGCTTTTTGTTCAGAATAGACAATTTCACCGCTCTATATATTTGATATTAACAATTATATGTAGTTGGTGGCGGTAATAAATAAGTTATAAATAAGGAGTATTATTATATTTTAAAAGTGGTGGGAGTTTGAATAGAATATTATGAGAGTTTGTATTTTGATTTGACATTTTAGCTTTTTAGTTTTTTTGCTTTTTTACCAAAGTAATCTTAGCTTTTTAGCCAAAGAGCCAAAAAAGCTAAGTTGCCAATCAGGGCCTAAAACTATAATCTCAATATGTCTCTCCATCTTAAAACAAAAATGTGCTATCTCTCTCCCTCATTGTGCCTGTGTTATGGTTCTCTTGCTCATCAGCATTACAATTGGAAAAATTAGAACATTAAAACTACAGACGGTATTAATAAATTAGACACCATAGGCTGTGGCCTCTTCAAAATGAGCTAAATTTCCACCTTTTTTTATACACTAAAACTTCCATATCTTCGTTGAGTTTTGAACTATTGGCTGTCTTCATGAACTGGGGGTATGTTTCATCGTCCAGTAAAAGCAACCTTAATATGGAGTAAACAGCTGTGTCAAGTAGTCATCCATCATCTCAAGTGGAGACATTACTGACAAAGGGCATCCCACTGAGAATGGAGAAAGATTTGGGACAGTGTTCAAGATTTAATTTAACCTAAATCTGATCTATGGAATTAGATGCAGTGAAATCTTCATGATCCCAATTGGAAACGTTGAGTTCGTATTTGAAAAGCTTTAATAACAGACTGGGCCATCCCAATTCCAAAAATAAGCACACCAAACGTGATATCTTGGATTCAAAACTAACAGAGAACTTCATCATAATCTTTCTCTTGACTTCCTTTGATATTTAGTACTGGAAGTACCACAAAATGAAGGAAACTGAAATCCCAACATTGTAATCCCAACTGCTAGGTATCAGCACTAGAATGTCAGAGGACAATAAAGGAGTTCTGAAAATTGACCAAGCTTGGATAGAGTACTGAAGCAATGAAATGCATGACAAAATATATGTTTGATCTCCACTAGTTGTAAATGCAGGCCATCAATTCCAGGAAACTAGTTTTAATCCATGAAAAAGTCAGCTAATACTTACCAAAAAAGAAGGGAGAGAAAAAGAAAGTCAGCTAGCATAGGACATAAAGCATGGAGGCAATAAGACAACATTACTGGTTTCAGGTCCCTAACTCTTAAGGCACTCAAACATTGTCCTCACCCCATATCCTGGTTTTCTGATGCAAACAACAAACCAAGAAAGAAGGGTTTCCTCATCATGGATCGAAAAAAACAAGATCCGGAAAGAAAAAAAAATTTGAACCCTTCAAAATTCTCAACACTCACTTTAGGGCTTCTCTAAAAATTGTGCAAAAATCACCATAACAATTAAGAGAACCAAACAATCAAGATCCAAAAGGCGAATTTGTTTGATATCCATAGGACGCTGACATCACTGTTGGGATGCTGACATCAGCAACTTCCGATTGTCTCTAAACGATCCCAACACTCCTCAATTGGGTTTGAAAGCTCTAATACCAAACGATTCCCAACACCTCTTTACCTCTAAGTATTTATATTAAAATAACAGAAAATCTAAATTACAAGAATACCCTCCAGATATAAACAAAGGAACTTAACTAGAAAATAACTACTCTAGCAGAGTCCATATTTAATTTGTGGAAAAGAAAAAGTTGCTCAATTCTAGGCCACAGGTGGCATATTGGTGGCACGCAAAAGTGGAATCCTTCATAAGGAAATGAGAATAAGAACAATAGCACAGAATCTTCAATTGTCAGGAAGAGACATACTTGGAAGTCCTAATCACAAGGGTTAAAAATTGATTGATTATCTAATTTCATTTAGTTTTGCTTCTGACATATAGTCTCATAAAAATGTCCATGGGGAACTCAAATCGAAATAAATTTCCCAATCTCTTGATGGGGTCCACCCCCATTGAATATGGAAAGCATTTCAAGGCACTTGAGGATAATCTGTTTAGCAACTTAAGGATGCAGACTAGTGCTTTGCTTTGATCATCCAGCAAGAAGTTCTTTATACCTACAAAAATGAGTTTGGTGCAAAGTGTGAGCAGAGTGAGATCTACAAAGAAAGAGATTTTTTTTTCATAAGTGAAATTTTATAAGGCTATTAAGGGAATGCCTCCCGTATAAAAAGAACTTCCACAAAAAGGAGGTTAAGTATAAAATTGCTATACATAGACAAAAAAGGAGCATCCTATGATGAAAATCCAGCAAGAATGGAGAAAACTATAAAAACCCCTACGAAAGTGTCACAACGATAACGACTCCATAAAATTTACCGTTTCACCGATTGAAGGCGACCTACGCTTAGGCAACTAACTATACAAATTACAAAGCAGAACACCCTTCCGTATATGCAACAATAACTGTACCCATCAAAAAATTGCTTATTCCTCTCCACTCATATCAATCACATTAAACACAAAGGTACTAGTGCCCACACCCTCTTCCTATTTGCCAACTCTCGCTCCCATCCAAGTTGACAAGACCCACAACACTTCAAAAATCCAATCCACTCCAAACAACATCAAAGAAAAGCTCCATAGCTCCCAGGTACACTCGCAAGGAGTAAGTCAATGAGACAGACTCACCTTCTTCTAGAACAGGCAACACCAATTAGTTAACACCAAATCCTTCCACCTTATGTTATCAATAGCCAAAATATTGCCATGAGCAACAACCCAAGCAAAAAATGCCACATTCGAGGGGGCTATAGCCTTCTAAATACTTTCCCATGAAAAAACATCCTCACTACCCCTTAGAAGACATGAGTAGAAGGACCTCACCGTAAAGACCCCCCCGATGTCCCCTCTTCATCTGATAGAGTTTGCTCGCCCACCTGCCAAATTATGATCATACAAGGTCCCCAGAAGAAGAATAAGATACTCTAACTGTCAGTCCTGCACATTCCTCCTCAACCCAATATCCCAAAAAGAAGAGCCAGGGTTTGTTCGCACATAGTTTGTAACTGTAGCCCCTCTATCTGTAGCCACCGCAAAGATATTAAGGAAAGAACTGCATAGAGCCTCATTACCACACCAAATATTAGACCAGAAACACACTCTATCTCCTTTACCCGCATCAAAGATAAAACAAGAAAAAAGCCTATGTGGTGGGTTCAACTCCACAGGAGCACGCATTAATTACCAATCAATTGCTTTTTATTCAAGGGCGGGCATTAACTATTTAATTTCATAGTCAATTAATCGGCCATATGGCATATATTTTTCAAGTATACGTGTGCAGAAATCATCCCACACCCAGTTGATGCCCTTCTACAAGCCTCTACTGTAAAAGGTAGCCACTTGTTGTGTGGTCTAATCCCCTCTCAGTGAACCATAAATGACTTTCCTCCACACCATCCTTTTCTAGCGCAAATTTTCACAACCACTTCCCTACAAGAGATTTATTAAAGGTAGTAAGCCTTCTAATGCCGAGTCCCCTTATTTCATGGGAGAACAAATAATATTTCAATTCAACAAATGATATCTAAGGCCATCCCCAATCCATCCCCAAAGGAACTATCTATGCCACTTTTCTAAGGATCTGTTTGTTTGGAGTATATAATGGAGGATATAACTCTTTAACCGGATATGAAAAACATGTGGACCCAAGTGTTTTTCTTTGTCCCCCACCTTTCTGCATACCTAGTGTTTGTTTTTACATTAGCTTTGGATATGCAATCTTTCCAGATATTGTATTATTCATAAGTGTAAGATATTAGGTATTACATATACTTCACTATATATACTTTCATTCTTCATTCAATGCCAAAATTAACTCCCTTTCTCTTATCCAATGCTATATCCTACTTTAAACATAGCATATATAGGCTCACAATATATATAGTTTCACATCTTCTCCTAAGCATTATATATTCCATCCAAGCCATCCTATTATCCTATATTTCATAGTATTATATAGCTCTTTACCTTTCTATATTCTCTCAATTTATATCCGGACAAACAAACACCCCTATGGCATGTTTGATTGACCAGATTAGACATGGAATTGGATTATACATTCTATGGGATTATATTTTTCTTGTTTGAATTCAACAATGATTAAGAGAACATGGTATTAATAATTCATTCATTATTAATCCCACGGGACTACTTATCAAATGAAATTATATATTCCCTCGTTATTAATCCGACCAATCAAACATGACCCTAACTTCTTGGCCACATAACTTACTCCTTAGAAGAGTAAGCCTATCCCCTTTTGAGAGATATCATTGCTTCCACCCAGCCAACCTCCAACGAAATCTCTCGATGACTCCATCCCAAATAGCTTTAACCTAGAAAGAATGTCCCATCGGAAGATCCAAATAGGTAACTGGAAGCGTACCAGTCCCGCGACCCAAAATAATCGCCAGATTCCCTAAGAGCGAGACTTCACACGTCCCCGCACACAAGAAGGCATGAGGCAGGATGATGTATAGACTACAGAGACAATCCGTCAAGCGAATCCACATTCCAATGAATACGGATCAAACAAGGAGCAATCTTTGCAGATCAAATCACAACACGGAAGCAAGTCGAAAAAAAAAGAAAAATTGAACAGGGGGGCGATTAAAAAATTGGAAACAAAAGGAGGTGGGAAGTGGGGAGGTGAGAGACGGACCTTGGTGTCGAGCATAACAGCACACAGGATGCCAGTATTGTCCATGGCAGCTCGGAGATTGTCGAGGGTTTCCTGATGGTATTCATGAGAGCCGTGAGAGAAGTTGAAGCGAGCGACGTTCATACCGGCCTTCAGCAGCTTCTCCACCATGGTAACCGACCTCGACGCCGGCCCCAGCGTGCACACTATCTTCGTCTTCGGCCTCTTCTCTACTATTCCGCCGTTTCCATCTCCGTTCTTTGTCATCTCCATTTTCTTCAGCGCGAACACGTACGTACTTTTTTAATCCTCCGCGAACGCTCACGATGAATCGATCGATCTAAAAATACACACACGCACAGACACTCAGAGATGAGGGTTTCAGACGGTCAAACGAGATTCGATTTATGAGTTCAATTCGAAGATGCCTTCTCTCTTAGAAGATCCTTCTTTTCGACAAGCGTATACAAAAAAAATGGGAGAGTTAACAAACTAACATCTTAAGAGACGGAAGAGAAGGACGATGCCCAACCCCTCGTCTGAAAAGCAAGGTAGTTAAGGTTGACAAAGACATTTTATTTTATTAATTTCTTGAGTGACAAGTTAATTGCAAAATAATAAATAATAAATAACAAATAATTAAAATGTTTAGGATGCGGGTGAATCCACAATAATGAAATAAAATTGAAAAAAATTAGCTTTAAGTAGTCGAACTCCTTGATTTGATCGTTCATGCACAAGGAGACGGGGTGAGATTGATCGGCAAACTTGTCCTTCAATACTTAAATTAGTGAATTATAAGATCGAGAAAAAATTATGAATAAATTTTAATAAAATTTTTGTAAGTAAAAGAGTGTCTGTGTACCTCATCGGGCTTGAGTTCAGAATATGTAGTGCTTTGTACAAAATTTGACACGAAAATGGCAATTCCCCCAACCATGGCGGGTATCACCCTTTCCTCTCTTGGGGTCTGTCCAAAACCTTTTCTGCTATGCCAATCAGTTATTAAATCATTTCAAGTCATGATAAGAGTCATTTAATACAAAAACGTATGGATGTATTTGTTAGAAAAATTAGAGTACTTTTTGTGCTTTGTGATTAATAAAATTAAATTATAAATTTGAATTTACAAATCGTATGAATATGATAATGTAAGTAGATTTAAAGCTAGCGTATGACGCTATACCCTTAAAACAGATTCGTTAGCGCTACAGTACTTACGATTTTACGGGCGTCTATCTCTCAAAATGTAATGATCTGAATTTCACAGAAGAATCACTACAATTGATGGACTTATCGAATTGAACCATATTTTGTATTCCCATTTAACGGACTCCGACACAACGTATGTAATGAACTCAATGTAAATTCTATATTTTTCTAAAATAAGAGAAGAATGTCATATATATAGACGTACTCGTGACTATTCAAAATAATGACGAAACGAAAAGGCACGCATATTCATACCGAATAAGTGTCACCAAAGAACATGCCTCTAGAATGGTAATTTTTAAATTACCACCTTCAATTAATTTACATTCACGTTAAAAATAATTTAAAATCATTTTTTTTTTCAACAATCCTCCACATGAACAAAAATTAATTGGATCGACTGTGTAAACGACAATGCAAGACTATGCAGACACAAAGAGAGTACAAGTGGAAGTTTTCTGTATAAGGATAGGTAGTTTTTGGCCTTGAACCTTCCTCTGTGATAAACTATATGACTTATTGGCTAATCAGTTGACGTGATGCCTTGAACTGAACTGATTAGCCGTTTGTGTAAGCCAAGACAATAGAATGTCATACATAATCTTTCCTAACACTGTTTCTGGTTCTCACAGTTGTGACCATTTTGGCCCTAGGCTATTCCTGATTTTCATGAGTGCTTTAAAAAATGTAATCTTATCATTCTCGTAAAAGTGGTCCCTTCTCACCCATATGGATAAATTCTTATTAAGAGTATCTTGCCATACCTCACTTGAATTTTCAAGATATGAGAATTATTAAAAGTATAGCTTATTCTAAATAACGATGTAGATATTACTGTATTATCATACGAATGGATAGAAGATATAATCTCTATAGTGATTCTACTGAGTCACACACAATTTGGTTGTCCATTTGAACCTAGATCATGGTGTTGGAGATAAAACTGTCAAGATCATTATTTTTGTAAATAATTTTTGATAAAAAAAAATTAATTAGGCGCGCAATAGTAGAAACGGGCTCCAAATAAAAATTTTGATGACGAACAATCAAAATTAAGACCCGTACAATCACAATTAATTTAGAAGAATACCTTTTACCAGTCAAATCTTCAACTACGATTTTGATTCCGAGTTAAAGTTTCTGTCAGAACTTCTACTATATTCTCTTATGCAATTTTCGAGTATAGTGTGGGTTATAATCTATCGAGAACTCGTACCAGCATAACCTTGACAACTTTAGTCTTGAAGATAAGTTATGAATATGGTTCAGCTAACCCGCATATTTATAGGGTTACAGTAGGGACCTGTGGAGTAATTATGAATCTGACTTATAGTAAAACATATATATGTATCTATCGATTTTCGCAATTAAGTAAACTTTATAGCTGTACTGCAATTATGAAAACTTTGCAGTAGTTTCTGCAATTTTTATAAAATATTAAATTACAATTCACACTACTAAAGAACTATAATTGCACGCTGACCCACAATCTTAAAACCATTTTGCATTGAACTCCTATTATTAAATGTTTTACATTTCTTCCCACGTTAAGATTTCTGATACCCGTCAATTAAAATTAATTACTGATAATTTAATTTAATTGGCATTTTAAAATTCTTTAAGCCTTTCTCCTTAACTTATTTGACCGCCGGATAATCAAATTTACTTGTAGGGTTTAATCTGGTCAAAACTTATAATCTTTCTTAATGGGGTATCGTCATTCCCAATCATTCGAGACGTGAATTTCGTCAATAATTAATATTCACTATATAAATAATATCGATATTCAACTCACCGAAAATATAGACCTATATAAAATCACGCCCTCTAATGAATCAAAACAACGAATATTAAATATACACAAATCGATAATTATTGCAGGATTAAGAGTATAAGTACTATTCATAATAACTTTGGGGTGTGAATTAATTTATATAATCAGTATAAAATTAATTACTCAAATGTGTCCCGTTCAATACACACAAAGTGTACTAGCACAGATAGTCAGAATAATAGACGACGTTATTATCTGTTCCCCGCAACTAAGACAGGCCTACTAAAACTCCGTATTATAGTCGTACTGATGGTATGTCCATTTTTATCTAAACTGTAAATATAAAATTTATATCCTGTAAGAACCTAAAATCTAATCTTATATGTGCAAGCCGTGCTCTACACACCAAATTAAATACTATACAGAATAAAAGATATCGATGCATAATCATTAAAGAAATTATATACATATATTGCTCATTAAGATTTTCATAAAATGAAAAATTAATTTTATTAAAATAAAATTAATTACTAAAAACAAGATTTTCAGTATACTAACCTTAACACTTGGAATCTCCAGTCAGTTAGGTTGGATTTCCATTGAGGGGACTCTTAATTCATAGGCTTTAATCACATTTTCCTTGATGATTTAACAACTAACTCTCTATACAATCTTTAAGTTAGCGGATTCGCGATGTTATCGTTTGACTTTATATGGTCGATTATGATAACTCTATTAGAGGGTAGTTATTTTATAGTATTGTGTTTTCGACGAATATGTCGAGGCTTATAATTATACATATTACTCTGTACCCTTCTAATTGTCGATTGGCTGTTGCAACAAATACCAATTGCAGGCACATGTTTTGTCCACATTGGAATGTCCTATAGGAATTGGAAAAGTCACTCTGCTTTTTTCCCTGCTTTATCTAAAGCAATAAACCCAGCTTCTATTGTGGACCTGGCAATACACGTTCTCTTGAAAGATTTTCAAGACACTGCTACACCAGTCAAAGAAAAGACATATCCACTCTTAAATCATGGTTTTATGCTTAATGTAATGACAACCACGTGTCTTTCCAAATAAATAGATACTCACTACAGCATAAATCAAAATCACAGCAATACACAAAAGTATTCGAAACTGTCTTCAGATTGTTGAAAAAATTAAAGTACTTTTTGTGCTTTGATATTAATAAAATTAAATAATAAAATTAAACTTACAGACTGTATGAATATGATGATGTAAGTAGATTAAGGTACACTTATTCATACCGAATAGGTACCACCAAAAAATATACCTCTAGAATGGTAATTTTTTAATTATCACATTCAATTAATTTACATTTACGTTAAAAAATAATTTAAAATTATTATTTTTCAATAGTATTATTATCATTAATATTTTGTGTTAGGCCGTCCCATCGCATTAAATGCTATCAGACCTCATTGGCCTTGGGCCTAGACTATAGGATCAATTCATATGATTTTGGGCTGACCTATAAATTTATAATTTATAGAAAATAAATAAATAAATAAAATAAGTATTTTTGAAGATTCCTTTTATTTTCCTTTCAAAACCTAATTTTAAAAAGATTAATTAAGGTTAAGATTCTTTATATTATCTTACATCACAACATTCAACTATCAAAAATAATATTTTTATAAATTTGGCTAGCCAAAAGCACTAGCTGTATTTGGAGTGTCAAAAATTCATTAGCCAGAATAACCAGTTTGATGGCTTAGTATGATAAAGTGTAATTTTTAGTAATTGACTCTCTATTGTAGCTAAACAATGAAAATGTGTTATGTTCAATAGTTAAACAGTAGATGATATTGAGGGTTAGTTTTGTATTTTAAATTTTTTAATTTTTATAAATTTTATAATATACCTTAATTTTTAACAATTTTATATTTTAAAAAACCTAATCGTTGAGATTTGAACAACAATATCTATATCAAATATAAAAATCTTGAAGAAAAAAATGTCAAAATGGGAAAAAAATTTATTTTTAAAAAAATAATGACTTCTCATTTCCAAAAAAAACAAGAAATAAAACTAAACTTTATCATATGAAAATAAAACTAAACTTTCTTCCATTGCAGTTGTTAAAGAAAAATGGATTGCCCCCATAAAATTCACACACTGATCTTGGATGAAAAAGTAAATGAAGTGTGTGACCAAAATAGAAATAAGAGCATGAGTTTGAGAAAATGTAGTAGAGTTAGTTGTAATGAACAGTGGTCTCTTAATTAATGGCAGCCCTTATGATCTACAAAATATAATGGTTAACACTAATTAATTTGCTGAACAATGATTAATAAGCAAGGAGAACAAAAAAAAAAAGAGTAAATGACTTTAGAATAGAGGTGCATTAGTGTTTAAAATTGTTAAAAATAGTAACTTAGAAATTATAATCTGTAATAAAAAATGTAATTTATAATTGAAATAAAAAAAAATTAATAATAATTTGTAATAAAAGTTATAGGTATTTGAAATAAATTGTAACTTGTAATTAAAATTAGTAACAGAAAATTAAAACTTAATAACACTAGTTTTGCCAAACACCCACAATAACTCACTAGCAATTGGCACATGCGCGAGTGTGAATTTGTTTATCAAATTAAAAAAGTTAAAAAAATTAAATGGTATGATCTTTAATTTTAGTAAAATGATTTAATTTTTAAATTATGAACAGTTATTATTTTTTAATTAAGTAATAAAAATTTGATGAATATTTTGGATAAAATAAAAAATTCATACAACTTTAAATTTAAAATAATATCAAATAATGACATTTTTAATATTAAAAAATTTACATAACTTTATTTTAAAGAAAACAACAAATGCTGCTTTTCTTGTATATATTATACTATGTTTGGACTGAAAAGTCAAGTGGTTTTTTTTTTCTTTTTTTTTTTCTTTTTTTTTGATATTTTTATTTAATTTTTTTAATTTTTTTAGTTTCAAGATTCCAAAAAATGTACCCGTTAAGGCAAATTTTAAAAAAATCACTAAAATAGAAAAATTTAGAAAAATAATCAAAAAGCTTACTTAAATTGGCTTTTTTTCGTTTTATATAAATTCTTTTTAAGTTTTGATAAAAAAAATTATTTTTTTATTTTTTTATAACGAAACAAATTTAAAAAATACACTCATTCAAACTAATACTAAAAAAATTTACTAAAAAAAAAAAAAAATTGTTAAAAAACTAGTATAAATACAAACTTAGTGTATAGATAGGATGCAATGCAAGTGGCTTCATTAATTACACTTCATCGAATGAAATGAGTGGCTGCAAAAATTCCAACCGCGGGGAAGCTCCTTTTTCCAAGAAAGGTTGAGGGGCCTCCGTATAATAAGTAGTTTATTGTTTTATTTTGTTTTTATTTTTTTATTTTTATATATTTGTTTGTTTTTTTAGTCAGTATCTTTTTTTTTCTTTATTTCAACGGAATAAATTAAAAAATAAAAAAAATTATTCAGAAAATTAAAAAAAAATTAAAAAGGCAGAAAATAGCCAATAAGCTAGTATTTTATTTATTTATTTTTGAATTTAACAATTTTTTTTAATTTCTTAATCAAAAAGATATTTGAAACCTATATGTAAGGAGTGTTTAAAAAAAATTATTAATAATTTTTAACTTATTACTATTAATTTTAATTATAATTTATAATATTTATCAAATATTTTTTATTTTTATTAAAAATTATAATTTATAAATTATTAATTTTAATAATATCAAACATCACGTAAGTACCGCACTGACTAGCAATTAATCAAATCCTCCATCACCATTTACATACGTCTCCCATTATACATACACTAGACGTCTTATATTACACACAACTAGTTCTTGGACACTGTTAAAAAACATTGCAATTTTTAAAAATAAAAAATATATAAAATGATATTTTTGTAAACAATATTATGTTAGAGTACAAAATTATGTTGGAGTGGAATGTTATGCTTAATTATTTTTTAATTACATGTTTATTTATTACTGACTAAACCAAATGTCATTTTTACCCTTCACATAACTTCACCAATTTTTATTCATACCTTTTGTGTTCTGTTATTATAATCTTATACATACACTAACGAAATTACCCATTCTTCAATATAATTTGGATTTAAAATATATATATATATATATGTGTGTGTGCGTGCGCGCATTTACGATATTAATGGGTTTTGTAAATTTGATTTTTTATTCTCTTAAAACAAATTAATAAGTTAACAAGTTGAAAATTATCACCAGCCACTACTTACACATCATCCTAACCAATATTTATCTGACACAAACCAATCATTATCATTTTCACTTTCAATTTTGTAACCTCCCACCCCAGTCACACCATTCATTTTTTCCTCTGTTCATTACTTTAACAAAAGTCTTTTGACATCTTTGACAATTACATGGGCATTCCTGAGTTTCTGGAAATAACACTCAACTTTCAACTCTATCTCACAACATACAAAATCTCCCCCTAAGCTTCCATTAAACTATTAACAGCAAATTTGGAAAATTCTATTTACACCTAAATACACCGATCTATTTTTTGTTTTCTAAAATTACTAAAAAACGCACTCCTAAATCGAATTCCTCCCATATCCCATCCCATCTCCTTCCGTCCTTAGCATTGGTCGGCGTCCAGCTGCCACCGGCAATCACGCCCAACCCTTCCCCACTTTTACATCACCGAACCTCCACCGACCTCCTTCGCCAATCTACAACCTATGACACCTCCATTACTCTAGATTTAGGATTTTAATTTTTACAAAGATTAGAGAGGGAGGCGGTGAGTGCGCCCTTTGCCACTACCCCCAGCACTCCCTCACCATGTCGGCCCTCTCCCAACCTCCCCCTCTTTCTCCCGTCCTTTCCATGCCTTCTCCTAATTGATTTCATATTCAATTATTGTTTGGTAAACCAGTGCTAAACAAATGGCATATGTTTGACCGGCACTAGCCATACATATGTCGTTTGTTTAGTTTAGCAGACACCAACCAAACCACCCTTTTTTTTTTTTTTGCAAAAACAAAAAATAAAAAACTTTGGGAATACAAGTATTGTTCGACATGCACCTATCAAACATTTGTCCGTAAAGAATTTCGAAGGTATAACAACATGATGGCGAAAGGGTTGCGAAAGGGTTGCATGAGGGACGTGGAGAGGCAAGGAATGAGCAGGAAGAGGTGGAAGAGGGTTGGCAATGGCTGTGAAAAGTAGTAGAGGGGCAATCGGCGGCAGCCATTGCTGGTCGGATTTGAGGAAGAGGGAGGAGAGTTGGGACATTGAGGAAAGAATTACACACCAAATTTTGATGTCAGCAATTTCTAGTGTATAATGTCCAGATTACCCTTACAGTCATAACTGAAGACATCCAATTTATCGTTCACCACTGTAACCAAACATGATTCACAACAAACACCTCCCCCCTCCATCCCCCACAACCAAACATCTCTCAATATTCTCTTTCCCTCTTTCCAGCTGCCACCACTGTACGAGGACTAGAGGAAAGAAGTTGTAGGTAATAGGACAACCTTGTCTTCTGAATACTGCCACACCCCACGTCACACCACTCTTTCGACCACCCCTACACTCCACCGCTACCATCCTCTTTCCTCCACACCCACAATCAAAACAACTCCACAGCACCACATCTCTGCCCGCTTCTCTCTATTCAATTCCCTCCATCATGTCAACCACACACTGCACCACCACCCCTCTTTCGATCACCACCACTCCACCACCACCTTCTTTTCATTTTTTCCCTCTATCATGACATTTTCGAATCCACAAGCCTCCGTTTATGAACGAAAACACCAATGCAACATCATCTTCGTGAAATTCTCAGTCATGAAAAACATCTCTCCAAGATCATTACAGAACACTAGAACAAAGTTCCCGCTGCACCTCCAACTGTTACAGGCAGCAACTACTTGAACGGTTCTTCATTCAATACATTGTGTTATTTAATCAGAGGGTAGTGTTGTCTTACAATAGTCTAATCTAACACCCTTTGGGAGCAAAATAACCGAAGTGGGTACTTGTAAATTGTTAGAAAGTGGTTAGTGCAGTGTAATTTCAAATATTAAAGGGGAGATCCTTACAATTGTCAAAACTCGGAAGGGGGGGGGGGGGGTTTCAGTATAATTATTCCTAAAAAAAATTGCATTTTCATGCTTATGCAATTATTAAACAGTAAGATCTCATAATTCAAAGGAAAAATAATAATACAGCAGACAAATATTGAACGTTTAAAGCAGCTCCAAATACTGCATTAAATCAATAGTCAGAAAATTGAGACTCCTAGACTAGATGGAAAACAAATGCAGTTTGTGATGATGAAGGTATATTTTCGTCATCTTCCTTAGCTTAGTTAAATTTAAAAGTCAAGACAATGGCAATATGGCAAAATCAGATTTCGTTAAAGTTCACTACTTGTAAAAGCTTCCAAGTTGTTTCGGAGCAGCAATTGTACACAAAAAGGAAAAGGCAGTTTCAAGCCTCAACTCACCTTTTTCTATTCTGTTACCATCGAAAAGCCTCACTTCACAATTTGTGAAGACTCTTACTCAACAAGCCAGCGCCAGACGAAACATAAAAAGCAAGGCAACTAAGTTCGTATGCTGATTGCTACATGTAAGCTATCCGTAGAGCTTAAAGTTCATCGTGATCATGTGGTTGCTCCTTGTTCATCAAGTCTAGTTTATCTTGTAGCTCCTGTAACAAGTTCATTCACAATATGAAACTTCCAGAGTAGGAAAGAATAGGATGCAATTTCAATTGGAATAGAAAGAAGTACCTTAAGCTTTTCTTCTACACAAAGAACTGGGGTAGATAGCAATGCCACATATCTGCCACCAAAAACTAAAATTAGTTGCTCGCATGGACTGGACGCACGCGAGCGCGAGAGAGAGAGAGAGAGAGAGAGATGGGGGATTCTTACTCGCAACGGCTTGGTTCATCTACATCAGTTGCCTCATTCTTCAACCCACATCTTAACTTGACCTGTATGAAGTGGGGTGGAGGAGGGGTTCAGAATGGTAAATAAGCCCATTTCAGTTGGCCATTCCTTTTTTTTTTTTTTCTGATTCCAGTAAACAAAAACAAAACAAACATGACGTGCTGTTTAAAGGGTGAAAAGAGACAGAATAATATGATTGCAGTATCAGTACTAATGAAGACAAGGGTGTGGATCATTTCTATCATTACTAAGGGGATGTGGAGAGATCAAAGTGACCACCCGAAGGACATCCATATCTACTAAGGATGTGGATCATTTCTATCAGTACTAATGAAGACAAGGTTTTAAAGATGAGGAGTTTCACACCACATCATACTGAACCATTGCATCACCCAGGAAACTAAGATGATGATTGTTACCTTTACACTTCTATCAGGTCCATTCCAGCATTTGTCCCCACTTGAAAATAGCATGACTCTGTAAGAGTCCTCAAATTTGTCCCAGTTACTACATTACGAGATAGAACATTATAATCAGCAAGCTAAGAAAACAAAAAAAAAATTAAAATGAAAGAGCTGTTACAGAAAAGGACATATCATGGCAAAACACAAAACGGGCCTAATCAACACATATATCCTCAAAGATTTCCATAAATCAAACACGGATATCATTATAACATTAAGGTTCACTGTCACTCAAGTGACCATCAATTGGCAAAAGAGAAGGGGTGTATAAACATCAGGATTGGATTGCTAGAATCTGCAGTAAATTAGAAGATCTCCCAATCTACTAGTCAACTATGTTAAACAAAATAACTTATTATCTGGTGTCTCCAGCAGACAGGGACAACAATATAGGGCTAATATGATTGCTTGGACAGCCAAGGGGCTTCTCAAGTTCAATCTCGACCCGGATCTCCCAAGGAAATATAAATGATTACCATCATACAGGCCAGCACTCACGTTTACTACAACATCACTTCATCCATATTGCAGTCCACCCAAAAGATTATCAATGGAAGGGGCAAAATGGATCACATACCCCAAGCGAGTTGTGCTATGGCCCTCCACCTGGGAAGTATGTTTGAATGGGCAGATTTTGTACACATACCTGAAACAATATTTGCAATGCTCAAGAATATTATAATAGAAAAACTATAATGTTTTGAAATAGTAACCCAATATAAGAAAATACTAGGTTTGTAACTTGTTCTGCTTGATCTCAAAGCATTTATCATAGAACGAATAGAACTCCTTCTCTGGACCTGGAAAAACAAATTTGGGATCAGATACAGGAGTCAAGCAAAAACAAAAAAAATGGCTTAAAAACTAAACAAAAAGCATTACTGCAAGTAATTGTCTTTCTCTTACCAAAATCATGCTTTAGCTTTTTTGTTAAACTTGATATCCTTGATTGTATCTTAGACAACTTGGAACTGGATTCATCATATTCTTTGCGTACACGAGCAGCATCTACAGAAGCCAAACACAACAGATAACCATTCACATTCATGCAGTCATTTTAGTTTCCAAGTGCTAACAAACATAATATGCCATTTGCTACCTGATATGTCCACAGGAGTCTGCAACAAATTAACAGCTTGTAGAATGTTCCGCACAGTTTGATGTAGCTTCTCCAACCATGATGGGCTACTTGAGGTTGTTATATCTGAACATGTAAAAGATGATTACAACTAACTCAAATACTATATCGGGTAACTAAAATTCACTGTAGCTACAGAATGTAACATTGCCAAATGGCTTCACATTTTCATGGGAATGTTGGATGAAGCAGTTGCAAACCTGACAAGTCTAACTCATCATCTGAAACTGATTTATACGAAGAACTGAAATCATCATGATTATCCTCTGCAAAGTCTTCCATTTGTTCTTCTTCTTCATTGTCGTCATTATATCTTTGGTGGTCATCATCTGTTTCTGAATCATATGCTTCATATTCATTATCATGTGCATCCTTAGGTGCCACCTCAGTGATTTCAGGTTTATCATCTTTGATGGCATCGACTCCATCAGTTTGCTTCCCTACATTTTCTCCTGTCCAACGGGAAGCAACAAGACGACCCAACTCTTCCTTTGACAGCGACTCAGCATTCTTAAAAACAGCACACAGGGTAAACGCCAATCTCCTCAAATTAAGGGGAAGATATCCACATATGACAAGGTCAAAAGGGATGCCAAGTAACTACATGCAATCGCTTACAAATTCAACAAGATGTTAACACTTTACCAGCCATCTTCTAATTTTGATCTGTGCTCTAGGCAAAAAGAAAACACACACAAGGTATTGCATTTTAATTTTTTTCAGATTCACAGTGCGGAAATTGTTCTTAACATTATTTATAAAAAACTAACAAAACATCATTTTGAAGAGTCTGAATTAAGTCATTTTTTTCCCAGATTCCATGAAACCCTCTTAAATTCAGTTGTACAGTTTGGCTGTCAATTGAATCAATCACTGAACATCAGATATTTACGAGCACAATAATCAAAGCGGTAGTTAAATGTGATAAAATAGTGTCACTGTTATGATTTTATGTAAACTTAAAGTCTGAAAGCTTCTAAACAGGTGCTAGAATAGGGCCCTATTTAGTGTCTCGCAACTATTGTTACAACTTACAAGTCCTTCTAGAGGACATAAGATTTTATAAGGATTGGAGAATGTATAGAACATTACCACTTAGGGCCATGAGGGCAATGGTTGAAAGGGAGCGGAATCCTAGAATACAGCGATAGTACATATGAATCAAATCAAACATGGCGCAAGACAGGATCTACAACATACAAAAAAAACTGCACTACGCCAAACCATCCAGACGGAACTGGGACAAAAAAATCCTACTTTTTCTCAATCCCTAAAGGCTGAAACCCAGTACACCCACAAGGCGGAATAAGGATTATACCGGCGTAATCCTTCAAGTTTGATCACGTTTCAGCACTTGAAAGATTGAAATTACAAGATCAACGTGGCGAACCGGCAATCTTGTCTCTGCTTAGATCTTCTACTATATTCCCGAACACCGAAACAAGAACGGAGTGTGGGCTCTGATCCTTCTTGTTCCAAACCCTGTCTGACTACCTCTCATTTTTCTCTTGTTCTCACGACACGTGAAAACTATAAGGAGACTTAATGATATTTATCACACGTGTATAGGCGGTCAGGGTTATAAAGACATATATATAGACTATAGCAAGAACCTAAGGAGTAAATAAGACACGGGCTTCTAATGTAATTAGAAAACCTACTTCAATCCAAAAGCAATTTCTTAAAAACATAAATTTCAATTCATATCACTAAAGAATCGTAATTGCACTCCCGGACTTATTCTCAAAACCAAACTTTTGAGTTTCTGTTATTAAATGCTTATTATTCTCTCAACGTTAAGATTATAAATACCCGTCGATTAAATTAAATTACTGACAATTATATTTAATTGACCTTTTTCACAATTCTTTAATATTTTCTGCTTAACTTATTTGATATGTCAAATTATAAAATCCATCTGCATGTTTGACATAATCAAAACTTACAAGCTTTCTTAAAGGAATATCATCCATCCATTGTCAGAATGTGGATTTAGTCAATAATTAATATCCACCATATACGTAATGCCGTAATCCAATTCATAGGGATTATTGACCCGTAAAATACCGCACCCTCTAATTAATCAAAATAATGAATACTACATATACGTGTCTAATAATTATTTCAAGATTAAGAGCATAAGCACTCATAATAATCATAGAGTGTGAATTATTTTATATAGTAAATATAAAAACAAATACTCCAACGCGGTCATGTTCAATACACACAAAATGTACTAACACAGTAAGTCGGAACTATAGTCAAAACTATATTGTTTTCTGTAATCAAAACAGATCTACTAAAATACTATACTACAGCCCTACCGATAGTGTGCCCAATTCCATCTAAGACTGTGAACTAAAAACTTATATTCTACAAGAACCAATAATCTAGTTTTTCGTATGTAAACCGAATTCTACACACCAGATTAACAACTATGTAGAATTAGTAGTATCCTTATTATTATAATTTTTATTATGTGTGTGTGGGTGCAGGGATGTAATAATGTGGACTAGCTTTATTATAAATAAAAATATTCGCCTATCCTTTTGGGTACGGTTTTTCATTATTCTTAACATGGTATCAGAGCCACCGTAAAACCCTAACCTCCACAAAACCCTAACCCTAGCCTCTCTCCTCCAGCCACCAGCCACCAGCCACCAGCCACTAGTCATCATCAACCCCTAACCCTAACCCTAAACCGGTGCCAACTACCATCAAACCAGGCCGACAGCCACCCTATCAGCGATTACCCACTGCCAATCTAACCCGAACCCTCAAAACCAATGCCGACAGACCCTGGGAAGTCCCGACAAGCCCTTTTCTCTCCCTTTCTAGCGCCGGCAACCCTTGCTCAGCCTTCCTCAAGCGCCGACAGCCACTTTCCAGCGCTGACAGGACCTTTTCTCCCCCTTTCTAGTGCCGACAACCCTTGCTCAGCCTTCCTCAAGCGTCGACTATCCTTGCTCAGCGCTGACAGCACCTTCTGTTGCTTTTCCAGCGACTGTTCCGGCAACCGGTGACTGTTCCCTTCTTCGCACACCGACAGAACCTGTTCTCCCTCTTTTCAGATCCAACGACCTATGTTCTCTTCTTCAGTCCAGCCGCTTGCCAATCTGGATACCCTAGCTTTTCTTGGTGCCTCCCTTCGTGTTAGCCCACTAGTGTAAGCACTATTCTTTGTTCCTTCCTCTTCTTGTTCTGACAGCCCCAAGGTAACCCTAACTGCTGGTTTGAGGGTCTAAGGGCTACCGTAGTGTTCTTTTATTTTATGGAGATGAGTTAACTGTGTAATTTGCGGTCCATATATGAATGATTGAAGGTGTTGGTGCATCATTTTACTTGTTGGTGTGTTTGCTCGTGATTCCTTGAGGGCTGCCATTGAGTTATTATGATGTCGACGGAAAGTTCCACAAGAGTTGAGGATTCTCCAGTGAAACCTGATAGACAAGGAGGAATCACAGATGTGTTTTCGTCATACACACGATTGGTAGATTCGAAATTGTTTGGACTGCAAACATATGTATTATGAAAAGAAAAAAAGTATTACTTACAGTTGAAGGAGTGGAAAAATAAGACCACTTGTTTGAAGATCCTCCGGAAAAGGGATTTGATGAGTATAAGCGGTGGAAGCGAAATGATACCCGAATACTGAGTAAAATATTGAATTTAATGGAGTCCTCCGTTGAGATTCTGGTGGCCAATGCCACGACTGTTCGAGAGGTATGGATCATACTCGAGGAGATATTTGCCTCGACTAATGACCTATCCCGGTTATATGATGTGATGCGGAGTATTTTTTGAATACAACATAGAGATCGCTCTTTCACCAACTATTTCATAGAGTTCAAGGTACTGGCAGATAAGTATGATCGGTTGGTCCCCTTTACCAATCGATACGAGGTTTTCCGCGAGCAACGGATGCAGTTTTTGGTAGTGTGCTTCCTCACTGGGGTGAACCAGCAACTTGACTCAGCACGCTCTCAGATTTTAGCTGGGTCTGACATTCCATCTTTATCTGAGGTCTTCTAACGAATGAGCCGAACTATTAGTCGAGACGAATCTCGTGGTACTACTACCGATCAAAGTGACCATACAGCCCTAGGGGCCTTTCATGGTGGGAGTAGAGGTGGTTTTCGTGGTAGAGGTCGTGATAGTGGCCGAAGTGATGGAGGTCGAGGGAGTAGAGGCCGTGATGGAGGATGGGGTAGAGGTCGAGGTGGACGTGACACCAGGTCCTGCTACTATTGTGGAGAGCAGGGACGCTTACAAAGCTCGTGTTAGAAGCTACATAGGCGTCCTACATCCTCTATGGCCAATGTTGTGGCTGAATATGATGTTCCTCCTCCTTTTGCTGAGAGGCGCACTATAGATATGACGCAGGAAGAATATGATCAGTTCATTCAAATGCAGATTCGGAACACAGTCGATATTCTATCCACCACGGTTGCAAGTAATCCAGCTGTATGTATGGCCACCCCCAGATCATGGGTGATAGATTCGGGTGCTTTTGCCCATATGACCCACTCCACAGGTACTTTTTCATCTTATCAGTTGATCTCTTAGCACAGTGGGGTGATTGTTGCTAATAGTGGCACTTTGGAGGTGAAAGGGCAGGGAGTAGCTACTCTTATCTCCATCTATTATACTCTCTGATGTTTTACATACTCCTGCTAATCCGTTTAACTTACTATCTGTGAGTCGCATTACTAGGGATCAGAACTGCTCAGTCACTTTCTTTCTTGATCATTGTGTTTTTCAGGATTTAGCTTCAAGGAATACTATCAGTAGAGGACGGGTGGTGGGTGGCCTGTATGTGCTAGATGAGACATTGGATGTTGCATGCTCCGGGCGATCATCTCAGATATTGGATATACATTGTCTGCTCGGTCATCTCTCCTTGCCAACTTTAAAGAAACTATGTCCCAGTTTAAGTCAGATTACACAATTGGAATGTGAGTCGTATAGATTTGCTAAGCATTTGCGTGTGCCGTATGTGTCTAGACAGAATAATTGAACCACGAGTCCTTTCTCTTTAGTTCACTCCGATATTTGGGGCCCGTGTCCTGTCACATTTTTATTTGATTTTCGGTATTTTGTAATTTTTATTGATGACTATTCTCGCACTACTTATCTTTATCTTATGAAAAAACGGTCTGAATTACCTACTGTGTTTACTGCCTTTTGTAATGAAGTCCTCACTCAATTTGGTACAACTGTGAAAATCCTCCGTAGTGATAATGGAGATGAGTATCTTGGTGGCTTATTGGGTTCCTACCTGCGTACACGTGGGATTATTCACCAGACGTCATGCCCTAACACACCTCAACAGAATGGGGTGGCTGAGAGAAAGAATAGGCATCTCTTGGAAACTGCATGTGCCTTGATGTTTCAGATGCAGGTTCCTAAAGTTTTCTAGGGTGAAGCTGTGACGACTGCATGTTACCTTATTAATCGTTTGCCTTCCTCTATCCTACATGGTGCTACACTCTTGTCTGTTTTACTCCCTCAGTAAATTCCTTTTTCTTTACCACTCAAGATCTTTGGGTGCGTCTGCTATGCGAGAGATATCAGGCCAAATGTGACAAAATTAGATGCTTGCGCACTAAAATGTGCCTTCATGGGATATCCTAAAACCCATAAAGGATATCGATATTATAGTCCTGGCTTGCGACGCTTTATTGTCTCTCGAGATATGGTGTTTGTTGAATCTACTTCATTCTATGGGTCGGCTACTCCACCTTTCACCTCTGTTGATAATGGTCTAGATCAGATTTTGCTGTATCAGTTCTCCCTTGATTTACCAGTGGCATAATCTCTTGTGCCTAGTCATCCGGTTGATATTCCCGAGGAGTCTCCGCCTGCTGTTTTCGAGGCACCTGTTCTTACATCATCCTCCGACTCCTCAGTGTCACCAGGCTCCACCTCTCCTCTACTCGAGTCAGTATCTTTTCAGCCGGATCCAACCTCCAATCAGGTAAGTGACCCTCCGATTGCTTTACGCAAATCTTATCGCAGTTGTAGAGATCATCCCTTCTATACTACATCCTTTCGTGGTTTATCGGCTACTGTCTAGCAATGTATTAATACTCTTGATCAGCATAATTTGCCTTACTCTGTTGTCGATGCTCTTTCTCATCCAGGTTGGCGCAAGGCTATGATTGAGAAAATGAATGCTCTTAAGCCTAATAATACTTGGGACCTAGTACATCTTCCTCCGAGGAAAACTGTGATCGGCTGTAAGTGGGTCTATGCAATCAAACTTCGTTTTGATGGCTCCCTTGAACGTTTAAAGGCTCGTTTAGTGGCCAAGGGTTATGCTCAGACCTATGGTCTGGACTATTTTGATACTTTTTCGCATGTTGCCAAGATGGCCTCCGTTTGTCTGTTCTTATCGCTGGCTGCTTCTCATCAGTGGCCCTTATATCAACTCGATGTGAAGAATGCCTTCCTTCATGGTGATTTGGAGTAAGAGGTTTATATGAAACAATCACCCGGCTTTGTTGCTCATGGTGGGTCTCCTAACCATGTATGTTGATTAAAGCGCTCCTCATATGGTCTGAAACAGTCTCCCAAGGCCTGGTTTGGCAGATTCAGTTCTGTCATACAAGAGTTGGTCTTCAGCAATCCGCAAAGGATCATACTGTATTTTTACGTCATACCTCAGTGGGATGCATATTACTCGTCGTCTATGTGGATGACATTGTTATTACTGGTAGTAACACTAGAGGGATTGCTGAGCTTAAATCATTTCTAGGTACTAAGTTTCAGACAAAAGATCTTGGTGAACTTCAATATTTTCTCGGCATTGAAGTGACCAGAAATAAGAAAGATGTGCTCATTTCTCAGCGGAAGTATGTTCTTGACATTCTGGAGCGTCCAGGATATATGAATGCTAAAGGGGTGGACCCACCTATGGAGTGTAATGTCAAACAAGAACCGAAGGAAGGAGTGTCTTTGTCTGATCCTGACTAGTATCGTCGTACCGTGGGAAAACTAAATTATCTTACTACTATAACTCGCCCGGACATTGCTTACCCAGTGAGTGTAGTCAGTCAATTTTTGTCTGATCCCCGTGCTCTCCATTGGCAAGCAACGTTATGCATCCTTCGGTACTTGCTCAAAAACCCAGGGAAGGGCATCCAGTTTTCTGATCATGGTCATATGGGAATGGAAGGGTACTATGATGCTGATTTGGCTGAATGTATATTTAACAGGAGATCCATATCTAATTATTCTATTTTTGTTGGTGGGAACTTGGTTTCCTGGAAAAGCAAGAAGCAGACTGTGGTCTCCCGGTTTAGTGCTGAAGCTGAATACCGAGTTATGGCTTTAGCGACTGCTGAGATTATGTGGCTACAACAGATTTTGACAGAGATACACTTTCCTCTTCGAGGATTTGCCAGACTCTTGGTTGATAATACATCGGCTATTTATATTGTCACAAACCCAGTATTTCATGAGAGAACAAAACACATTGAGATTGACTGCCATTTTATCCATGCCGAATATCAGAGAGGTGTCGTGACTTTTGGGTTAGTTCCTTCAGGAGACTAAGTGGCCGATATTTTCACTAAATCCATGACGAGTCCGCGTGTCTCATATTTATGTAACAAGCTGGGTATGGTGAATATATATGCTCCAGCTTAAGGGAGAGTGTTAGATATATATGTACCGTAGTAGTATCCTTATTATTATAAGTCTTATTCTGTATGTGTGGGTGTAGGGATGTAATGATGTGAACTAGTTTTATTATAAATAAAAGTACTCGCCTATCCTTTTGGATACGACTTTCCATTATTCTTAACAGAATAAAAGACACACATGCATAACATTAAATAAATAATGTGACGCAAACATTACTCATACAGATTCTCATTAAAATAAAAAAACAGTTTTTATTAATAAATAAAAATAATACTAAAACATCTATTACACAAAACATGATTTTTAGTATACAACCCTAACAATGGCTACCTTCCAGCTCTGTTACTCCACCCCTAGGTATGAAAAAAGAGTATTTTTTTATTAAAAAAAAAGAGGAGGGTTTACCTTATTGCTCCCTTTCCATACCTCTTTCCTAAGGTATGGAGCCACCGTCATAGTTCAGTACAGCGTGTAGGGGACATTTGAAACTGTTGTGAACGTCTTTCAATTTTCCTCCTACAAAAGGAAAGGAAATGAGCTGGCGCTCCCTCACTTGTCCTAACATCCTAGTTGACTACCGTCATATCTTCACCCTATAACAGCCGTACAAGGATTTCCCTTCCCTACATCTTCCAGGTCCAGCGGTTTTACACCATAAACTAATGAATAAAAGTAAGCAAGCGTCCAGGTCTTGTTGATCGCCGAGAACACAGGTCTTAACCGTATTATTGGCCTATAGGTACAAAGGTTCAATTAACACTTTCGATCAACATGAAAGTTATTATGTATTGTAAGTGTGTAAAAAACTACAGGTATTGTGTGTAAAGTTAAGAATTTTCAATTTACAATTAGAAGTATTGTCCCCATATATGGAGAGAGAGAGAGAGAGAGAGAGAGAGAACTACAGGAATTGTATGTATAAAACTACAGGTATTCTTCCTATTTCTAGTTTTCTACATTTTCTTAATGTTTGATTGTGGGCGCCATCTTCATAGATTTCAACCCTTGGTTGATGAAAATTGCAGAAATCAATATTTAAAGTTTGATTCTGCATGGTCTCTTCCTTACTCCAAGTGTTACTCGAACCCACCTTCTAACTAGATTACATAAGCTCAAGTATTTACTGTCGACTGCATCATCTTTTTGGGTAATTTTGAAGTAGCTAATTTTCAAGTAGAAGATATAGGAGATTCCAGCTTTTAGGATACAATAACAGTTCGTGATCGTGTACTCTTTCCCTAAATCAGTAGGGAATAAAGAACACTACAATTTTGCAGTCTACATTATTCTTCATGATATTTTGTGATTTATGCATATGAACATTCCTGAAAACTTATCAGAAGTGTACTGAAAACCAGTGAATACGAGCATGGAATTTCCTGATTAAATTAGGTGTCCATCAGAGTTTTAAATTATAGTGTCGAAAGATGTATTGGTATCAGTGATATGGTCATGTGTCGGCGATATCGGATAGTATCGACATATACATTAGTAAATGTCGGTATTGAAGGTTCAAAATCCCGATATGTATCGGCCGACAAGATATGTAGCGGCTTATATTTAAAACTATGGTGTCCATTGGTGACCAACACAGAAGATCAACATAGTTAATTGGTTGCTATGTAAAGTTGAATGGTCATGGTAATAGATATTGTGGACAGGATACAAGCAAATGGACGGCAGGTTCGTGGGGAAGAGAAGAGCAGACATGTTATTTTGAAACCAAGTGGGGGCTGCGGCTCAGGTCATACTTACCTCAAAAGAAAAGCATATTTTAATATTGGTGAGCTATATGGAGCTGCAGCCCATGTCTTACATGAATTCCCTGTAACATGGTATTAGCCCTGATGTATTTACTAAATGAAGCGCAAACCATTATTTAATATCCTGTTCAGGGCACAAAGCACAGTTTTGGCATTATATGACATGCGAATAGATCCATAAATTTAAAGGGCCAATCGTTATGGTTTCAAACTTTCAACAAGGGTGTGGGAAAAACATTTTAATTAATATCCAAAATGACAACTATAATAATTGCTTAAATTGTCATTTAATCACTTCTAGCCCTACTGATCAAAAGAAAATCATGAGTTGAAGGCACACAATTTCAAGAATCATAGCTTCAGTTTGGCTCTTGAATCTCAACCATTATATCTCGAATTGGCATTTGTTCTCTTGGCAGCTTCTTCGAAAAAATAAGATGTTCTAGACTTTTCGTCCATTTGAAATCTGTATAACAAACAAACTACATATAATCCAAAGGTATTGAAAGTGTAAATAACAGGTTTTGCAAAAGTTCTATAGTAGCACGAGCAACTCTGATCCAAATATTGCCGCTTGAGGGCCTACTATGAGTCCTGTTTGAGCTGTCCCAAGGCAATGCTTTGAGTAGAATGCAATTGTCAGCCTGGTACTCCATTTAAAAGCCTTGGTTCAGAAACCAGGCAAATCAGTAACATCTCCAAAGTTGGCTGGCTTTCTTGTTTCTACCTATGGTTAGAAGATTAATATACTTCTCTTTACAAGATATGTCAGGGCTATTTTAATCAATAAAGTGGCTCAGTGGTTCATCAAGTAGGGAAACTGAAAGCAGCACAGAACTGAATTGATAGGAGGTAGAATTACAATATACAACATGGGGCTCAATAGAGAATTTAAATTCAATTTCGTGTTATGTTCAGGAAGTACCTTGCCAACAATATCAGGACCAGATTCATATGCAACTGGAGGCCCTTCCTCTTTCTTCACAACACCCTACAAGGAAATGGAAATATGGATGCAACACTATGTCAATATTCATGTAAAAGCTATGACATAACCTCTTTAGGAAAACTATGTTTGGTGAAGAATAACTCCCATTTTTTGAGTCATCATTCACCTGTTGTACTTCATTCATTGGAAAGTCATCATTTCCAGAATTATCATCAAGTTTGATTCCATCTACGGAGTTATTGGAGTACTCTCTTATATCCTATCAGATGCGTAAATTGTGAGAACCAAATGCGTGGAGAAAAAGATTATGGCCGTAACAAAGAATATTGACCAGAATCATTCAGGAATACAGGTAATGTGCGATATGAATGGTATTTAGATAAATTCCTAACATGAAACGAAAATCAGAGAATAACAATGGTAATGACAAGAAGCCATATTTCATTAAATATCACCTAATTATTCCTGCTCCTTAAATATCACATGAATCTCAGCAAAATTATCAACAGTACATGGTACACATTACATGAAAAGGTGCTTTACTATAGTTACACAAACTATTTGATACAATATAATGAAGCTAAGATGATGAACAGCGCTAATCTATTCTCGATGAGACAAGTTTTTTGGAAATAGGGTCATGACAACATTCAGATTTTACTTCATTTTGGGGCAAGTTTGGAGGGGGAAAAAACATTTGTTGGGACTCCTTCCAAGGTGGTTTCTCTTTTTCTTTTTCTTTTTTTCCTGCATGGAATGCATCTCACTATGGTATTCTTACAAAATTGACAATATAACAAAGAGCATCAGATTTATGTAAATTGATGTTTCCTTTGCAATTATGATGGGAGATTAGTCTATCATATGCAACGTTGTCGAATCGTGAATTGACATGTGAATCAAAATCCTAGCTTTGCGAACTTTGAATCTAATTGAATCGAAAATCGAAAGATTCAACATAAACTACAAAGATGATATTTAAAACAATTCATATGTACTAAATAAAATGAATAAATTAATATTAACACAAATTATACAATAATATAATTACATAATCTAAATGTGAAAGACATTTAACTTCATTACAAGACATTTTAGCTCAACTCCAACTAACCATACGATTCTTTAAAAATCATTATGTATTCCCTTTGCAATATAGAAAATGGACTAAGAAATCTCAAATAAAGTAAAAGAGATGAGAGATTAAATATAAAACACTTCAAAACATATTTTATATGTTTATTGCTAATAAAGAAAAGTTCAGAAAATATGGTATGGAACTGTTGAGCGTAGTGATTAAGCTCATATCATTTTAAACTACATTTGTTTCACTAAAATAAAAATAAATAATTTATCAGAAGTGATATTTTCATACCTTAAAAAGATGTATTTTGATGGGTTTTTTTACCTAAAAGAGAAATTAGAAAGAGCCAAGAATTTATCAGATCTGCATGATTCTTATTAAATCCTCTAATCACCAAATGAGTAACAATTTATGCTTGTTTATTATGAATTTCACAATAATCACATTAAGTTGTATTAAGGCAATTTCATAAAATTAAGAGAGAGAGAGAGAGAGAGAGAGAGAGAGAGAAAGAAGAAGAAACAAATGGTAAATAGGAGATTCAAAATTTGTTGAATCTAATAATTTTAAGAATTACATTAATTGTAAATAGAGAATCGACTTGTGAATCATAAGATTCATCATAATTTTATCATAAAGATTTCTCTCTCATTTAATAAAAGTTTGGAATCTTGGGTTATTAATTGGTGGAATACTAGGCAATCCGAAATTTTTTTAAATGATATTCAAGAAAAAACTATTCTAGAAAAATTCATAGAATTAGAGGAACTCCTCCTCTTGGACAAAATGATCAAGAAATACTTGGAGACACATCTACAAAAGAATCAAACTTATTTAAACGTTCCTGCTATTCTATATTTCCTTGACAAGGGTGCTCAACCTACAGAAACTATTCAGGATACTTTAAAAAGGGTGGAGGTTTTTAAGTAATTTCGCCCTAATCAAACGAAACTTAATTAAGAAAATAAAAAATAAAAAAAAAGTGGGGGAGTGATGACTCATATATAGTTTTATATAATATTCGTATCAATTTATGTATGAATTGTAAACAGAATCATAAATTGTAAGATTCTGATAACTGTGAACTTATGTAATCCGTTGTAATGTAGGATGGGATTTGTGGGCTCTGATATAGGCATTGTTTGGGATAGACTATAGAGTCGGTGTACCAAAGGCAAGAAGGGAGTAATGCTTTAATGGAAGGCAGGTAGGGTGGGTAAGTGAAGACCGAAGTCATGGCATCTAGCTTCTTCTTGTTTGACGTGGGTTCTATAAAGGAAGAATAATAGGAGCACGTTCCAAGGTATAGAGGATCTCTTCACTTGTAAGAATTTAGAGGCCTTTTTTGTTTTTTTAGTGTATTTGCCTCTTTTATTTGATTGGAAGCTTACAACAGACTAACCTCTTAAACATATCATTGCTTCTATTCCAAACTAGCTCAATAAGACTATTATCTTAAAAGATATTTATCAAGGTCGTCTTCTCACTATCACCAGAACAAAAACAATATGTTTAAAGCCTCGAATTTTTTTAAAATAGACTAAATAATTAACACCTTGAAAAAGATAAAGCTCGGCCATTCCTTTTTGAACGCCAGTAATTTTCCCAACTCTTTTTCTTTGTCAATTTTACAGAAGATCTTAATATTTTGGAGGGAGTATACTTTTGTTTGCTTTTATCTATTTCCCATATACATGATAGAGAAAAGAACCAAGAAAACTAATCTATTATTCCATTAACTAAAGAAGAAGCTTAAAACATAAAACATAAGTTACAAAGATAAGTATAAATAGGACAAAAGCTAAAAACCCTAATTAGTCTTAAAGACTCAACTACCCTCTGATTAACAAATAAATAACAAAATAACCAAACTAACAAATATACTTTCACACTCCCCCTCAAACTCATGATGCGAGCCCCGTGAACAGTGAAAGTTTGTCAAGCAAGAACTGAAAACGAGCTGAAGTGTGAGTCTTGGTAAAGAAATCAGCAAGTTGCAATGACAAGGAGATGAAGGGGAGGTCAATAGTACAAAGCTGAAAATGCTGACGAACAAAGTGACAATCAATCTCAATATGCTTTGTTCGTTCATAGAAAATCGAGTTATGAGCTATTTGAATCACACTTTTATTATCACAGTAAAGAGAAGTAGAAGAAGAGAGAGACACCCAAATTAGAGAGGAGGCAGCGGAGCCAAACAATCTTAGTAGTAACATGAGTCATGGCACGATATTCAGTTTCAACAATAGAATGAGCAGTGACAGACTGCATTTTACTTTTTCAGAAAATGAGAGGGTCACCAAGAAATACACAAAAATCAGTAGTAGACTTGTGATCAGATACATCACCAGCCCAATCAGCATCAGCATAAGCTTGAAGAGTCAATGATGAAGACGAAAATAAGAATAGGCTCTAAGAAATAGTACCACGAACATAACGCAG
The DNA here is from genome assembly GCA_034768845.1 of Heliamphora exappendiculata. Classification (NCBI taxonomy): domain Eukaryota; kingdom Viridiplantae; phylum Streptophyta; class Magnoliopsida; order Ericales; family Sarraceniaceae; genus Heliamphora; species Heliamphora exappendiculata. The sequence goes on along the minus strand of JAOTRH010000006.1, from coordinate 15,583,937 downwards.
AATGCGAAGCAGAGTGACCCAATGAGTGGAGCAAATAGCAGAGACAAATTCACTCACCACATGAACGGCATACGCAATATCGGGATGATTCACAGTAAGATAGACCAGACACCCAACCAGCTCTCAATAGACAGTGGGATCCTCAAGAAGAATACCATCAGAAGAAGAAAACTTAGCATGCAACTCAATAGGAGTATCCACAACTTTATCATCAGTGAGAGGAGCATAGTGGATCACTTCATTTGCATATCTTAATTGAGATAAGTGATAACCTGTGGGAGAAGAAGCAATCACTATACCAAGAAAGTATCGCAAAGGACCCAAATCTTTCATCTCAAATGCACGAAACAAATGCTGTTTCACTTCAGATATAGCAGCAGAATCAGAACCAGTGATAATCATGTCATCCACATATAATAAAAAAATAACCATCTCAGCTATAGTGTGGCGAAAAAAGATAGCAGAATTATGAGAACTAGGAGTGAAATCAATCTGGGCAACAATGGACTGAAAGCGTTCATAATTCTGTGAGGATCCATTTACCTGCAGGCAATAGAACCAATTCCCAAGTACAAGTCTTTTGAAGAGCAGTTAATTCTTCTTGTATTGCATTGATCCAGTGAGGATCAATACATGCTTCTTTATATGATCGAGGCTCAAAATAAGTATGAATAGTAGATAAGAAAGCACGATAAGAAGAGAAAAGGCAAGGGTTAGAAAAATCAAGTCTTATCGGCGGAGTACATTCACGCAAAGGATAGTGCCGTTCATGAGGAACAGGATCTACGGAAACAGAGGGATCTAAGTCGGATTTGGTGGATACGGGTTGAGGGGGAGGAGGATGCCTGCGACAATAAACTAACAAGGGAGATGTAGCTGGAGAATGGGATGTAGAAGAGAGTTCAGAGACATCAAGAATTGGAGTAAATTCCTCGGAAGGCACATCAGGCGGAAAAAGGATCAATATGAATTAAATCCTCTTTGAGAACAGGGGCAATCTTGGAAGGAAGAGTAAAGTAGTAAAGTCGCTCAAGAAATACAACGTGTCGAGAGACATAAAGGCATTTAGATGCAGGATCATAACAGCGATATTCTTTTTGTTGAATACCATAGCCCAAAAAGACAAAGAACTGAGCGAACACTAAGTTTAGTGCGCTCCCGTTTGGGAAGAAGGACAAAACAAACAAAACCAAAGACACGCAACAACGAGTAGTTGGGAGTATGGCCAAACAACTTTTCATAAGGGAAAATACCAGAAAGAAGATGTGTGGACATACGATTAAGAAGATACACTGCGGTAAGTACTGCTTCTCCACAAAAACTAGTAGGAACAGAGGAAGAGAGAAGAAGGGAGCGAGCTGTGTCGAGGATGTGTCTATGTTTTCTTTCAGCTCTACCATTTTGTGCGGGAGTATCAGAATAGGAAGATTGATGAGTAGTTCCGGATGCAGCTAAAAAGTTTGTGAATTCAGTGAGTAAGTACTCACCACCCAAATCAGAACGAAGTGTCTTTATATGAGTAGAAAATTGAGTATGAACCATGGAATGAAATGTACGGTAAATGCGAAAAAAATCAAATTTATGAGACATGAGATACACCCAACAAAAACGACTATAATCATCAATAAAGGAAACATGGTACACTGATCCTCCTTTAGTTCTAATGGGAGAAGAACCCCACACATCTGTATGAAAAAAAGAGAAATGAGATGTAAAAAGGGAAGTGCTTTTGCTAAAAGGTAAAGCTGACATTTTTGCAAGTTCACTACACTCAAAGATATCACTAGCAGACACATTATCCAAATGACCAGGATAAAGTAACTGTTTTAAGCGGTCACTAGACAAATAACCTAACCTCGAATGCCAAAGATAAAAAGGGGAAGAGTGTTGATCTAGGCAAAAAGAAGATAGAGCTGCGGAGGAAGAGTCTAAAGGAACATGCAAATTTTCCAACACATATAAATCACCAGTCCAACGTCCAATCCCAACCTGCATCTTAGACTTCCGATCCTGAACAACACAGCTAGAAGAAGAAAACAAAACATCAAAACCAGAATAAAAAAACTGACTAATGGAGAGCAAACTGATAGACAATTGTGGCACATAAAATACATTAGGAATAAATAAAGAAGAAAATGAAGAAGGGACAATCGAGCGGATAGAGACAACTTGCATGGAAGCACCATTAGCAATCGAAATAATGATGGAAGAAGAGGGAGGAACACAACGACTGAGACGCGATAAATCAAGCGTCATATGATGAGAGCCAGAATCAAATATCCAAGTAGCAGCTGAAATACATGTGAAACAAGAACTATGCAAACCTGAAGAAATAGTGGCCATAACAGACGCATAAGATAGGGCCCCAAAGGAATTCTACATAATCAGAAACTGCTCAAGAAGGAGCACTTGGGAGATCTTTCAAGTCTGAATCAAAACCTTGTTGATCAAATAAATGTACCATAAAACATCAATATGCTTGTTTCAAAATCTTCCAGACAATCGGATAACTACTAACAACAACACCATCAAATGGTAACCAAAGAAAATAGCCAAGCACAAATAACCAAGTGCTGAAGTATATAGTAAGATAACTCAAACATAAATCAGCTGAAAGAGGAGGCCCAATGCACAAGAATGTTGAAAAATTGGATCAATTTGACAATGGAGCTGAATACCATCAAAGACGCATTTGATCGTGTCACAAAGAAGCAAATGCAGTCCTCTTCAAAATCTCAAGAAGTAATTAAACAACTTGGCCAGGAAATAGAACAAGCAGTATCGGTGCTATTCTTGTCAGAACCAAATCACAAATCAGCTGAAATAGGAGTCCCGATGCACAAAACTGTTGAAAAGTTGAAGAACCAAAGGAAACAAAACTCCGGCGAGGCCGTCGGAGCTTCGGTGAGGAAAAATAAAGCTCCGGCGAGGCTGTCGGAGCTCTAACGAGGGCCTAACGAGGTTGTCAGGGTTAGGCAAAGTCGGTTATGGTTGTCAGAGTTGGGGTTCAAGCACACACAGGTCAAGTCGGGTTGCGCAAGTCCCTGATCTGGTTACTAAGGCTCCAGCGAGGTCATCGGAGGTCGCCGATGTGCTGAAAGAGGTCTCCAGAGATTAGCGAGGCAAAGAGCTGCTATGGTCAGCGCTATGGGTTGCAACGGTTTGGACAAATGCTCGCGAAGGTCGATGGTTTGGTCGGCGCAGAGGTTCAAGGATTTGGACGAATGCTCACGAAGGTAGCGAACCAAGGAGAAGTGGATTTGCAGAGGTTCGGCGGTGGTCAGGAGCCTCGTCGGTGGTCGACGAGGGTCAAGGAGGCGTCGCCAGTGGTTGCCGATCGTCGCTAGTGGTCGCTGGTGGGAGAAGGGGTATGCAAACTAGGGTTTTTCGAAGGGTAGGGTTTCGACGGTGGCTAGGGTCTGCGAATAGAAAGAAGATCGCCGGAGCTTGGTTGGTGGTGCGTCAGAAGTTGCCGGCGATGCTAGGATTCCAAAAGTGGCTCTGATACCATGATAGAAAAGAGAATCAAAAAAACTAATCTTTTATTCCATTAACTAAAGAAGAACTCAAAACATAAAACTTAAGTTACAAAGATAAGTATAAATAGGAAAAAAGCTAAAAACCCTAACTAGTCTTAAAAGGCTCAACTACCCTCTAATTAACAAAGAATTAACAAAATAACCAAACTAACAAATATACTTTCACAATACAAAGGTTGCACCCTTTGGCACTTGAATGATGCTTATCATAAAATTCAGGTGCAGATACAGATTTACAAGTCTAGCTGCACTTCAGGCATCAAAATTAACCAAGAACCAGTTTAACCTCATCTGAAGGAGACTCCTCTAACGTCCCAATTTTGTCATGATTTATACTTTCCACAGGCTTTCCTTGGCTGGCAGCTTCCTCCACAGCTTTGCTTTTCTCACTTTGAGCTTCCTCAGCTTCTTTCTTTTCCTTTTCTTCTTTTTCTTTCTGCGAACGTTCTTTCTCCTCTGCTTTTTCTATCTGTTCCTTATGCTCTGTGGATGAAGCAAAAAAATCAATTATACAAAAAGTACAGCTTTATAGTACTGGGGAAAAAAAGATGGGGGAAAACAAAAGCAAAGAAGAAAACAATGATAAGAAAAATAAAACCATCCATCAGGTTGACGGTCAACAGTAAGGACAAGAAACAAGAAATGAATAGTTCAGGAAGAGTGTAAGGTGCAACATCTTCAATCTTCAGAATTTAGAATGAAGCACATTCTGGCCATTTTAAAGATGATGTAAGATCAGAAATTCCCTACTTCTATAAAATATATATATATATATCATGAATAGCAATGTTAGTAAAGAGGAAAATGGAAAAGAATCCCTTTCCCATTTTGATGACTAGTATATTATATAAGACTCCCCAGAATAAATCAAGACAACATATTGGATATATTCTTCAATGATTCATATGGAATATAACCCAGGAGGCAAATGAATATAAAACATCTGTTATACATTTGTCAACTTAAGTTTTTACCACCATGGCATCCATTTTCTTGTAGTTTTAAGTTGTATCCCGAGACCCTAAGGATCAAGGAGGAGGTCAACCCAATCCACTTGGTCCAACCTCTAATACTATTTAGTTTGTAAAACCCATGCCGTTGTACTACATTAGCAATTACACATGCCTAAAGGCACTTAAATATAATTTAATTAGAAACTTAATTTTAAATAATAAGTAGTTTTTGAAATTATTAAGCGTAACAACATAGTAAGAAAATTTAGTAGTCTCACCTCAAGTTCCTAACATCACTAATGATTTTTATTAGGCTCACTGATAATTCTAACCAAAAGAAATAAAAAAAGATATATGTAAACGAAAAAAATATACAAAACCAACTATATTTTTCAAACAATATGTATGCACACACATTAAAAATATATTTTTCATAAGAAAAAAAAATGTTGGGATTGAAATAAAGGGAACATTAATAAAGTTGAGTGTCAAAAGAAGAAAGAAAAAAACTGAGTTTTAAATAGAGAGAGAGAGAGAGAGAGAGAGAGAGAGAGGTGAAGAGCTAGTTAGTAAGAAGGAGAGAGAGGGAGAAATAACACGGAATCTTTTTTTTTTGCAAGATAAAGAGAGACATAAAGGAAAGTCAAAAGGGACAAACAACTCAAAAAAAGAAGATAAAAAACCAACTACCACAATCTTAATAACAAATTATAATTTATATTTTTCAAAAAGTTTAATTAAATTTAACTGATAAAAATTTAGGCAGCTCTCCTTTCGTCGGTCCTCTGTGGTCATTCTTATTTGTTTGGAAATAAATTTTTACATAAGTAAATAAAAATATATGTCGTATTTATATTTAATATCTTTCACATAATAAAACTGTATGATTAATTGTAGCAAAAAGAAAGAGAGTGCTTTTTTTCAGCCCGATAACCATATTAAATATTATCCATCTATAAACTTAGTTAATGGTTAATTTGTATTTTTTGTAAAATTGAAGATTTTACTTTACCAGCTGTGTTTTTTCAAAGATACGTGATATATAAATAAATTAAAAATTAAAAATGACTAAAATATCAAATTCTAAGCTCTAAAATTTGATCAACCAATTTACTTCATTTTAGTTGATGAACGAAGTCTTCCGTCGCTTATACCAATGATAATTACTGTTGTGGGTGCACACAAGTGTAGAGAGGCAGTAGAGGAGAAAAGTAAAAAGTGTACTTAGATAATTGTATAGAGAGGAGAGGCAAAAAGTGATCAATTATCACCATTGGATCAAAACATTTTCAGCCTTTAAACATTGCAGGCAGGACATCTGTCACATCACATGGCACGTGCCTTGGAATATATATATATATATATATATATATATATATATATAAGTTTAGATTCCACTAAATCATTGACATCACCCATACATGCATAAATATGTAGGATAGGGATCGAGACAATTTTAATCGGCAAATACACGCAAATACACCCGCACCCACACCTGCACATTGCTCTTGGCAAGGCTTGAACCCTTCACCGCCGATTTGGGATAGTGACACCTATACCGTTGGGCCAAAAGGATCTTGGTAGACATGGATCAAGAAATTGACTAATGCATTTAGGAAAATAGAAGTTTGACGAAACCCATTCTTTTTAAGCCCTTAACAAAACAAATAACGATAGGGAACTCAATTAACGAAAGAATACCCTTAAGCTGTTGAACAAGCCCTTTAAGTATTTGCTCCTCATTTTTCAGCTTTGACAATTCTGCCTCGTCTTTAGCTATTGCTAGTTTTTCTTGTTCAATTTCCTGCTTTCGCAAAGTTACTCCTTCCTGATAAGTCGCAATTTTTTTCTTCAATTTATCTCTGGCAACTTTTCCAGCCTCCCAACATGTATTTGAGCACTTCACTTTCCCATGGTACTCATCACTACCATCGCAGCAATCTGCTCTCCATGGACAGGACAAAAATCAAAATACTAAAATGATAAAATTTACAATACACTATGAATATATTTGCATTTATAAAACTTATTTAAAGGTTTTCCAAATCTGGAAACAAAATCCAGATGTGAGAAACTTCTCACCATTGATAATGTCACTCGGAAAGGGAAATTCTTCCTAAATTAGTGTTGGATATACAAGGAGGCAAAAGAATTAGTAGATCAACATGCTTATCATTACGTAGTGGCTGGTGAAATGCATAAATTCATGTTGGCACATTTGGAGTATCCGGGTGTTACCCAGAACCATTTGGAAATAGTGTCACTGCCTTAGAGAATTTAAGGTGCGTAAGAGGAGAAAGAATGTGTGTTCTGCAACAACAATGGTTTAAGTGGCAATTATGGTTGGAAAGAAGTAGGGAGTCCTTTGGAAATATCAAGGGATGTAGTTTACCAACTGTTTGAACACAGGCATATGCCAATTAGAGAGTAGACTGTTGAGTTATTTGTATTGCTAGGTCAAAAGGCAAATCTCTCTAGGTAGTTCTTTGAATTTTGTGGGCATTACGAAGACATGAGTTATGTATAAGGATACAGTTACTATTTGATTCATATTGTGCTTGCATTGTATGCCTCAGCTACAATTTTTTGTTTTTGTTCTTGTTCATGTTCATGTTTAAGATCTGACAGGGCATTTACATGACACACAACCCTCATTCCTTAGGGACTAGTTGTGTGAAAGATAAGACACTAAGCAAGTGGAGTTCTCAGCTTTATTTTTTCTTTTACTAAATTTAACTTATCAAGAAAAAAATAACATATTACCATTCCCTACAGCTTCCTTCTCCACATCAAGGAAGATTCTATTTAGAGAGTGGGGTGATAAGAAAGAAGTCACTATGATTATGCAACTCCAAGTAACAATAATTTGCAAATGTATGATATATTCTTTTTTCTTTGTAGATAAATAAGTTAAGGAGACTTGAAGTTGAGTCTCTTTAATTGGGAAATGTGACCTCAGCGGTTCAGACACTGAGGGGATCCCAATAGGACTGCATATGTCCATCATATGTGCATTATGGACATAGGGCAGTCCATCAGATATGCATTACACACACATATATGCATATTGATATACATTTGCTTCTCTTGTTCATGTCCTATTTCAAAGATTTCATTGTGTTAACATATGTGCTCAAGCAGCAAATATCTCAAATATAGCTAACTCAAATATACTGAACCTAGAAATATAGGATTCGCGTCCACCTATGCTAAATACATCATGGATGAGTCAAAGACAATAAATTGTAAAAACTCTCCTTCAATTTGACCATCTTTGTTTTCCCTTCTACATCCAGCAATTTCATAACAAAGATACTCTCATCTTCTGGATGCAAAGTGTGTTTTGGTGCTATTTTATTTCAAAGTTCTCTGAAATATCTAAAAATTCTCATCAAGTTTGTAATTCTATTCTTTAATTGTATCCTTTGCAAATGGGCTTACACCAAAGTGGCATAAATTATTTGTGTTTTTATTTCTACTTCCAGTAATATTGACCAATTAGGTATTTATGAAGATGCGAAAAAAAGAACAAAAAAGCATTAAACGCCAAGAACTGAACTCCAATTGCCAAAAGACATACCACCTGAGAAGTCAACAACAGTATCTGATAAAACATTAAAACGACCTTCCTCACAACTAAACAAACAAAGATCTTAACATAAATTGATTCAATTTACGAATCTACATCGGACAGCATCAAAAGTTTATTTGAAGCAGTCTTAGTCTAGATATTCCACAAAAGAAAAAAAGTACAGCTCACCTGGTTGCTCTTCTTTCTCGCACAAAAAAATCGTTCCAAGGCACCAAAATCCTCCCCAACTGAAGTAGGCATCACTCACCAAAACCCAAAAGGGGATAAAAGAAGCCAGACCAAATACCATTAACAACATCTGAAGGCAACAAAAGGCAATTTCCAGTTGAGCACTGTTTCAAATATTGCATCCTTTAGGAGCACTTTGTCCCTTCATAATAGGTTGTCCATTATGAAAGTTATCCCAAATTTGGCTGCTCCTAAACGAGAGAGAACACTGGTTACCCAAGATCATCTTGCAAACATGGAGTTTCAAAATGACGCTTGAGCTTGGCTTCTTCATCCAGGCTATCTCAAAATGAGTTTTCACACGAGTCGTTATTGGTCCAGGCTCGAGTAGCTTCGTTTTGTTACAGTCTTAGGATGCTCATTAGCTTCTAAGACCAAGTTCAAACTTAGCTCAAAAACTACTGGACTTGAGCAATTCTCTAACTATACATCTCAAATAGCTTACCAGGTCTTAAAGTTTATTTAAAACACACACAACTTGTAGTATAGTTGACGCTTTAACAAACAAATATTTTAGTAATTTCTAATAAACCAACTCCGTTTTATGGTGAATAATTTAGAAATTCTTTTACATGATAACTATAATAATTTCTAAAAAAGTCCTTTTAGAGTACAAAATATTAGAATAAAAAAACACATATTTCTTCACAGCTCACAGAGTTTCTCCATAACGTAGAATATAATAAATGGATTTTTGTCAAAAAAGTTCATTGCCCTTGGGAATATATTTCTTGGGACTTGGGAGGAAGCCAATAAAAATGAAGATCATATAGAAATAGCAAAAATTTTGAAATTGAAAACAATTGTGGTTTTGAAACCTTGCATTTTAGAATTGTCTGCATTTTCTTATTAACTCAAAATTTTGGAAACTTAAAGAAGTTCCTCTAGTTTTTAAGGGCTAATAGTGTTTGAAAAGGTGTGCAAAATCTTCTTCCTTTGTTGTCTGAAGAACCAAAACGATACTAAATAAAGCCCTTGATATTTCTTAATTCTAGAACCTAACATTTCTAGGTCTCCCAAGATTATTAAAGCCATGGACACCGTAAAGGGATCTCAGCACTGATTTACCAATCCTAGGAATGACATACAGGTACTACAATGCTAACTTTACGGAAATATCCCGCATGATATGCCATGCCAAAACCTTGCCCTCTATCCATTCTCCACCACAAGACCTTTAAACTTCAAGAAATTTGCTCACCTTCCCTAATGCTTTTCTAGCACACTACCCCATGCGAACACTTTATATAAAGCAGAGAACCAGCCACCTGGATAGACCAATTATTCTCCCAACCACCCTTCTTCCCAAAACTCAGTTTCCTAGTTTTGTATAAAACCTCCACTACCACTTGTGGACCAAGTTTGTTCGAAATTTCACAAGCTTGCTCTGGCTTCGTTCAGACTCAGGATTAGACGAGCCATATATCGTTAGAAAGGTATTTGATTCTACTTTCAAATCCAGGTTTAATTCCAAAATTCTTTGTAATTTCTGAATACTTTGAGGGCTGACTACAAACCTTTGGACTAGTAGATGGATTCGCCAAAACTTAAGTCCAAAGTAAATTGACATATATACTAAGAAGAAGTGAAAACTATCAATATATTAGCTGAACATGATACTATAAATAAAGCATGCAACATTTATGTGCTCTAAAAATAAACCAAACAAAACTAAGCATTTTTTCTCTCAATCAATTGGGGTTGACTTCATGAATCATTTTATACATTTTACTCTATTAAGGGCCATATCTTTAATTAGTTTCAATAAGTTTATATCCTTTTTCTTAATACAGCATCACATGCCAATCTAGGTCTACCTCTTCCCCTAATGTTTCTATTGCCCATAATCTTGTTACTTTTCTTTACTACTGCACCAACCGGTCTACGTTGTACGTGTTCAAACCACCTTTATCTATCTTCTCTCAACTTGTCCTCAATTGGTGCAACTCATACCATTCTACGAATATTTTCATTCCTAATTTTATTTTTTCTAATCTTACCACACATCCATCTTAACATTTTCATGTCAGCAACACTCATTTTATGTATGTGATCCTTCTTAGTAACCTAACATTTTGTCATATATAAAATCGATGGTCTAATAGTTGTCCTATAAAAAATTTCTTTTAATCTTGTAGGTATCCGTCGATCACATAGAATGCTCGACGCACCCCTCTACTTGAGACAACCAACTTTGATTCTATAGGACACATTATTTGCAATCTCTCCATCTTTATTAGTACTCGAACCTAGGTAACGAAAATATTCACTTTAACATATCACTTGGTTTAGAATCTTTATTTCTTCACTATTAATAGTCTTATTACGGCTAAAATTATATTCCATATATTCAGTTTTGTTCAACTTACTCGAAACTCTTCAAAATCGATCTTTAGTGTAATTTTACTGTAATCAAAAATTTACTTGTTTCTTCTGCAAGTGATCTAATTGTCGTGACAACTACAATATACATGTCTTTTATTATATCAATGTACTACTTCGTCACTCCATTTTTCTCCAACGTCCACCATATGATATCTCTACGCACACTATTATAGACCTTTTCTAAGTCTATAAAACCCATATGAAAATCTCTCTTCTTATCTATGTACTTCTCTATTGATCTTCTCAGTAGGTGGATTGCTTCCATTGTTGATTTACTAAGCATAAAACCAAACTGATTCTCTGACATTATTGTTATTAACCTTAGATGATGTTCAATCTCTCTTTCTCAGAACTCCATCGTATGATTCATCAACTTAATACCTCTATAGTTGTAACAATTTTGAATATCTCTTTTATTTTTATATATAAGTACTAGAATGCTCTTTCTCCACTGTTGCATTTTCTTAATATTATGATTTTATTAAATAACTTTATTAACCAAGGCACTCCGACTTCACCTAGGCATTTCCACACCTCCACAGGAATACCATCCGGTCCTAAAGCCCTATCGAATTTTATTTTCTTCATTACAATTTTCACTTCAAATTTTCTTACTTTGTGATAGAACTTATATTCTCTAATTTTAACTGAGTTATCATATTTCTCTCCTCGTAATCCTATTACATGTTTTCCATTTAATAATTTCTCAAAATAACTTTTTTATCTTTTTTTAATCTCCTCACTCTTCACTAACTCCCTTGAATCCTTACTTTTTATGCATTTAACCTGTGTAAGATCCTTTGTTGTCCTTTATCTCAACTTGGCAAGTTTATAGATGTTTTTTTCTCTTTTTTTATTGTTTAATCTAGTATAAAATCATCATAGCTTTTAATTTAGCATCTCTAACGATTCTCTTAATGCCCTTACAATCTTGTTTATAGTTTTTAAAATTATCCTCATTTCTATCATTTTGCCACATTTTAAAACATTCTTTCTTCACATTTATTATGGCCTGGACCTCATCATTCCACCACCAAGTTTCCTTAATTATAAGGCATTTTTTCTTGGATTCTCCAAGAATTTCTTTCGATATCCTTTTAATATATTTTACCATTGTACTACACATAGTATTAGTATTTTCTTTTAAATCTCACCTCACTTATTTACACACTTTGTCCTTAAAAATCACTAATTTTCACCTTTAAGATTCCACCATCTAATACGTGGAATTCTAATATCTTTTCTCGCTTTATGTTGTACCTTAATGTAAATATCTAATACCATATATTTATGTTGTGATGTTAAGCTCTCCTCAAGAATGACTTTGTAATTTTTATATATTAGACGGTCTACGTTTATACTAAGGAAATAATCTATTTGACTTTTATGAGACCCACTCTTAAAAGTAATTAATTGTTCTTCTCTCTTTTTAAAAAAAGTACTGGTTAATAAAAAATTAAATACTACTACAAAATCTAAGATCCCCTTTGCGGCCTCATTTCAATTACCAAAATCAAATCCCCCATGAACTTTCTAATATCCTTGTCCTTGTTTTCTACGTGTCCATTGAAATCTCCACATATAATTATCTTATCTCCTACTAGTATTTATTGAACCATTTCATCCATTTGATCCCATAATTATCCTTTAGTATGGTCGATTCAACACTACCTGAGGTGCGTAGACACTAATCACATTAACTATAATTTCTCTAATCACAAGTTTAATTAAAATTATCCTATTTCCATTTCGCATGAATGTTGCAAGATTATCTGGAAGGTGCTTAGCTACCATTATTCTTAAACCATTTTTATGTCTCTCTTTTCCAGGATAATAAATTTTATACCCTGTATTATTTATTTTTTTGATTTCTCCCTTACCCATTTAGTCTCTTATAAGCACGCTATATTAATTGTTCTTCTAATCATAGTATCAACTAATTCCATTATTTTGCATATTAAAATTTCTATATTCTAAGTTGCTAATCTAAACCTATAATCCTGGCCTAACTTCTTTACCCGCACTCATCCAAGAAAGCGCAGGAACCGTTATTCGTTTTTTACCGCACCAAGACGCTGATGCAGCGTCCCTTGTCCATTTTTCAAAATGCCCGAAGGCAAGGACAACACGTCGCTTAAGGGGGATGCTCTAGTATTGACACGTAAATTATTTAAATTCATGTTCATACATATTTGACGAGTTTGTTGACGTAATGGTTGTCAGCTACCTAACACATAACCCTCTTATTTTCTCCAGGATTGAGATCGGCTATATAAAAGATAAGAATTTAAACACTGCACAGACAGAGTTGTGCTCTAAAAATACAAAACCAAACAAAAAAAGTAACTACCACATTTTAGAAGATATTTAGCATATGACTTAAAGAATCAAGATCACATGACACAAGTTAAAAGGGAATAGTCCATTAGAGCATTTCAAAATCAGAGCATGGACCATACTGAAACTAATTCTGGCAATTATCTTGTTAACAGTTCAGACTTCAGGATTGAGAAATTCTTGTTATATGGGAGATTGATTTTTCAAGAAACTATTTCCTTTTTTTAAAACTAATGGGTAATTTAAGGATACTCAAAAATTGATTTGAAATGTGACTTCAGCCATTGGGGTGCCCCCTAAGACCCTTAATCTTTGTAAACTTTATGGGCCAACGGTGCTTCCGCACTCCAATTTGGACCAAAATAGAAATTTAGGAAATGCTAGATATTGCATTTCCATCCATTTATGGCGTGCTACCAAAAGACTCTATTGTGTATGTATATATATCCTCACTCGTATATAAATATGGACATTAATTGCTTCTAAGGTAGATGCAATCATTGCCAATACATCTTCACGGGGATGGTATGTTAAAGTTTTCAGCAGTGGCGTACTTAATAGGGTTCATCAAACAAGAACATGCCTACAACACAAGTAACCGATCAGAGGTAATTTGACTTATAGGAATGCAATTGAAAGGGATTTTCATACCGCATATACCATCATTGACTCTAGAAGAGAATATAGAAAGTGGAACATGGCCTGCATTGCCACAATGGAATTTTCCCTTGGGGCATGCTGATGTTCCTGTAAGCCCACAATAATAATATGTCAATGAACAAACAAAGAAAATGCATAGAACACATATTTCTGATACCTAACCACCAGAGAAAGTAGCAACCCAAGAAAATTCCAATATATACATATATATAAGGGTAAACAGTGAAACACAAAAACAAATTAATAAATAAATAAAGTATCCAATTCTGTGTCTGATTTTCTGAAGATCACATTCTTGTTGTCACGCAATCGAACTGCAACTAAAAAACAGAGCTCAGCACAGTTCACTTAGCAGCAAAATAACAAATCAAAACATGACCCATTTGGGACCCCATGAGAGAAAAGAAAATAAAAGATTACTGAAAAGGAAATAAAAGAAAAGAAAGAGTTGCGTTTTCTCTCCACCTTGTTTGGATAAACAGTAGAGGGAAAAATTTGTTTCTCTCCTATCCTGTTGCGTCTTTCATAATTTTACTAAACTAACCCTCTTTTGAAGCACCAGTATTTAATCCATTAACATTTTTAGGGCTAATATTGGTATTATAAAACATAATCATTTGAGAGGTTTCTTTTTTCCCCAAATTTCTCTATTGGAGAGATTCAAAACGGGGATTTTAAGAGAGAACTAAATCTTTTCATTTTTCTGTTTCCCTGCTCTTTATCCAAACAAGTGATTGTTGTAATAACCCAACTATTTCTTCCTTTTTTTTTCTTTCTCAAATGAGCCAATCCCAATGAGCTGGGTGAAGCAACAAGTTGAAATAAAGCCATCTTGAGAGCAATTTCAACCCATGCTCTATAACTCCATTTTAGAGTAAAAATACTCTCCAATCCATTCTCTAAACACCAATTTAATACTCTATATTTAGAGTGTCAAAAAATTATAAAGCCATCTTTATAGCAAATTCAGCCCATGCTCTATAACTCCATTTTAGAGGAAAAATACTCTCCAATCCATTCTCTAAACACCAATTTAATACTCTATATTTAGAGTGTCAAAAAATTATAAAGAATCTGTTGGAATCTGTGAATTTCATTGGCCAAGGAAATCCAGATTTCAATAGCTGGATCAATTACAATTGGATTGGCCATTCAAGTGCAATTGAAGCCTGGAAATCAAAGCTTGAGTGGCTATTGATTTTCAGGGGATAATCCTCCAGATGGAAAAGGCACGTTCTATGCATCTCTCAGAGGAAGAGGTAAGGGCAGGCTCACGAAAGGAGAAGAGACAGAGCCAGGTGCTCTGTTCTTCTCCTGGGAGCTCAGAAGATGAAGAGGAAGAGACAGAGAAGAGGAAGAGACACAGCCTGAATTCAATTGCCATAAGTGGCAATTAAATTCTCTGTGCCTTCTCAACTCTCTGGGAC
>JAOTRH010000006.1:15545524-15559428 GCA_034768845.1 Heliamphora exappendiculata | reverse complement strand
TCTCTATCCCTCATCTTTTAATATTTGCATTGGTTATATATTTGCATATCTTGCTTTATTGCTATATTAAAATATTTCTGAAAAAAATTTTAAATTACTATTGCCTTTTTAAAGACCCAATTCATCTCCTCTCTTGGGTTGCCTAGATCTAACATAGTACATTCTATGTTTAGAACTATGAATTAAAGTTATGCTTTCATGAAAATGATATTATTCAAAAGACGGGAAATGCAATGAGTTGAAGGCGTATGATATGGCTTAGATATCTAATCATCTATTTAGGGGTCGCTCCCTTGTGAAAATAAGTGAAATTTTAGGCATAACACCATAATATTATTTTGCTTGAAAGATTGCATTGCAATAGGCTGATGACATATGATTTCATAATATGCTTAGTGTCACGTCGTCAAAATTCCAGACTACAAAAATTGTCTTGTGATGGTACTAAGTTCAGCAAAACTCAGTCACAGCTACTAAAAGATGCGTACACACAGAGAGAAAATATAAACACTCAAATTTTATAAGACAACCGTCTCAACCCTTGTATTACCACAAAGAAAAATTACAAAGAAAAATTCCTTAATACTCACGTCACAATTATGTGTTCCAAAGTTTCCAGACCATGCCCATATATATAGGCATGTGGCAGTTACTAGCAGTTGCTAGCATATACAAGCATATTATGTAGTGGACATCCCTCACTACTTAGGCACATGTGTAGAAAGAGAAACCCACACTACTAACACTTGTCATGGCATGAACACCTTTAGCAAAAAAATTTTAACCGCCATTAACCGCCCATGATGCCACATACACATGCCACAATGTGCTGGCATGTTAGCCATAGCATGTCTTCAGAATATAACCGTCCATGACTGCCCATAATGTCTGCAACATGAAATAGCCATGCACAGACATAGTCAGTAATGCTAACTACTAGTCATGCGCATGGCATGCCCCCTTGGGTGCCACGCCACTTGGTCAGTCAGCTGAAGTAGTGTCAGCTGCCTAGCTCATGCCAGTGCTAGCTCCTGTCTGCCATCTGCCCATCGAACCGTTTGGTTGTATTTACCCACAAGCCATACAAACTACCCGCATCCAAGCACCATATTAATGCCTTCACGTGCCAAGTAAATTCATTCTTCTTGTCTAAGAGTCGTGCGGCAGGCTGATTGCCACGAAGCCACCTCGCATGTTATGGCATGCTCTCCTCATGCCACAATGGGTCAACAAGGGTGCAAGGTGCCATCACATGCCGCCCAAGACACCCCAATGTCAGGGTGCTAATAGACCACCCCCACTAGAAGAAGTCGACATCCTCATTGGTAGGGTCTGTAAATATTGCTGCACTTGGTCTTCAAATTGCCACAGCGTCACATCCTTCTCCCAGCTTGCTTCAAAGTCTGGTAAGTCTTTCCACTTAACCATATAGTAAGTCTGCCGATTCTTCGTACTCTGGCCCTCTGTTCGGTGATCCAAAATTCTTTCAGCATCCCTCTCAAACTACTTCCTGATCATAGGAGGTGCTCACCGAGCTTGCTTCCTTCCCATGTTCACCAAGTCTTCTTGAAAAGGCTTCAAAAAACTAACATGAGAAGTAGGATGGACTTGCAACCTTTCAGGCAACTTTAATCTGTAGGCAATATTCCCCACATTCTTCACAATCACAAATGGACCATCAAATCTTGGAATCAGACCACAATGAACAATTTTAGCACTGATCTTCTTCCAAATTTGAGGAGTTAGTTTCAGCATAACTTTTTGCCCGAACTTGAAATTCCAGTGGCCTTATTCCTTTGTCAGCATACTTTTTCATTCGTCGGCTTGCCTTAGCCAAGCTGTCATGAGCTTTATTTAGCAACTCTTGCTTAGCTCTAGCAAATCTGTATGTCGCAGGACAACGCCCCCCCTTCCCCGTCGTTGTTCTAGCCACCTCGTGAGGAGTGAGGGGCTAGTGGCCAATAGCTAATTCAAAAGAACTCATCCCCGTAGTTGAGGACCGGTGAAAATTGTAGCAGAACTGTGCACTGTCTAACAATTGTAACCGGTTCTTCTGACTAGCCGTCACATAATGCTACAAATACTCCTCCACCAGTGCATTCATTCGTTCAGTCTGACTGTATGTCTGAGGATGATTGGTTATAGAAAATTTTAACTCAGAACCCATCAAGTTGAATAGCACCGTCTAGAATCTTTCCGTGAAACGGGTATCCCTGTCACTTACACTATCTTTGGGCAAACCAAAGTACTTTACCATATGCTTATAAAATAACTCAGCTGCAATGTCAGCGGGACATGCATGTGGGGGAGGGATAAAAACAACATACTTAGAAAAACAATCAACAACAACCATGAAAGAACGCATACCATCCACTTTAGGTAAACCCGAGATGAAGTCTATAGACACCGAATTCCATGGCTTTTCAGCAATCGGCAGAGGTTACAGCAAATTCGCTTCCCTCTATCTTTCTGTCATGTCTTATTGGCACACCAAGCAAGTCTTGACATAAGCTTCCACGTTGTCCTCCATCTTTGGCCAATAAAAAGATCTAGACAACAAGCCAAGCATACGCTACCTACCCGGGTAACTAGCCCACTAAGGGTCATGTGTCACTCTAAGCAGCTCTAACCTTAGACCCCATCTACTAGGAACATAAAGACGATCTCCTTTGGCATGGAGAAGATCATTTTCAAGCCAATAGCGTCGAACAATTCTCTCATTGACCTGTTGATGGGAAACTCTCGCCATGAAGTCTGCCTCAACTTGGGAAATTGCAGCAACATAATAGTCAACTCCTTTTCGACTCAACGCATTAGCAACCTAGTTGTGTCGACCAGGCTTGTGCACCCACACAAAATCATATTCCTCTAGGAATTCTTGCTAATGAGCTTGCCTTGGGGACAACATTTTCTGCACCTTAAAGAAATTGCCTTTGGGATAATTTTTTCTACACCTTAAAGAAAGTATTAGCCACATTGTCTGTTATATCTGTGAACTTAGTTCCCAAAAAATAAATCCATGAGACTTGAAGGTAATGCATCATTGCTTTCATTTCCTTCTCATGGGCTGAATATTTCTTCTCAGCATCATTCAGTTTTCTGCTTTCAAACGCCACAGGGTGTTCCTCTTGCACCAACACGCCTCCAATTTCTTTATCAGAAACATCTGTATACACCTCAAAAAGCAACTCGAACACTGGCAACCGCAACACTGGCTTTCTTGCAACTGCGGCCTTTAGCTTGTCAA
Organism: Heliamphora exappendiculata; assembly: GCA_034768845.1. Classification (NCBI taxonomy): domain Eukaryota; kingdom Viridiplantae; phylum Streptophyta; class Magnoliopsida; order Ericales; family Sarraceniaceae; genus Heliamphora; species Heliamphora exappendiculata. The sequence goes on along the minus strand of JAOTRH010000006.1, from coordinate 15,556,181 downwards.
AAGCGTCTTGGCAGTTTGCACTCCACTGCCATGGGTGATCCTTCTTTAAAAGATTAGTAAAGGTAGAAGCCTTCTTTGAATAGTCCTGTATAAACTTTCGATAGTAGTTAGCCAAACCAAGAAAAGATTTAAGTTTAGGGACCTTGGTGGGTGTCGGCCAATCTAAAATAGCCTGCACCTTCTGTTTGTCCATCTTCACCAAGCCCTTTCTAACTATGTACCCCAAGAATTTAATCTCCTATTAAGCAAACTCACATTTCTTCTTCTTTACATAGAGTCGATGTTCCCTAAGTCGGTGCATTATAAGTTTTAAATGGGTCAAGTGGTCTTCCAAAGACTCGCTGTAAATGACAATATCATCCAAATACACAACCACAAGCCGATTGATATAGTCATAAAAAATATCATTCATTAAGTTATAGAATGTTGTAAGAGCATTTATAAGACCAAAAGGCATAACAAGAAATTCAAACGAACCATAACGTGTTACACAAGTGGTCTTTGGCTCATCCCATTTGGAAATTCTAACTTGTCAATATCCCAAACGCAAATCCAGCTTTGTGAAGTAAGTTACTTTATAGAGACGGTCAAACAGATCAGCAACCAAAGGAACAGGGTACTTATTTTTAACCGTCACCGAGTTCAAAACTTGATAGTCGATGCACATCCATAGGGAACTATCTTGCTTCTTCTGGAACAGCACAGGGGAACCATTAGGGGCTTTCACTGGTTAAACCAAACCAGCATCTAACAGCTCGGTTAACTACTTATGCAATTCTACCAACTCCATTGGGGACATTCTGTATGGTGCTTTAGCCAGAGGTTTAGCACCAGAAACCAACTTAATTATGTGATTGGTGGCACGTCAAGGCGGAAGAGACTTAGGCAACTTTGATGGCATCACTTATGCAGAGTCTTGCAGTAAGTCAACAACTTCATTTAGCACTTCCATGGTAATATCAAGCTTGATCTCCACTGATGCTGCAAGATAGGTCTCAGCACCTTTCTTCATTCCATTGTGCACCTGAATAGCTGACAGTGTCTCATTCTCCTTCCTCGTGCTCTTTCATTTGCTTGTTCGGTTGCAACCCAACACAAAGCACGGTTGTTTGCCATCAGCGATAAATAATACACTAAGATATGGCATCAATGCCACCTTTCGTAGCCACAAAGAAATCTATACCCAAGATAATGTTAAAATCATTAAGAGGGACCACCATTAAGTTCACCTTCCTAGCCTAACTTACTATTCGGAGTTTCACACTGTATGCCATGCCACATACATGTTGTGCACTCGAGTTCACCGCCTTAATTCTGTTAGGGTTCTTAACAACTTTCAACCCAAGTGTCTACACTATGTGCTCAACAACGAAATTATGCGTAGCGCCTGTGTCAACCATATCCAACACAACATTATCATTAATAAAAGGCTCAATGCAAATCAAACATGTGGACGTCAGGTTCTTCTCAACATGAAGGGCATTCAACAATTGCAGAGGATTGACTCTTATTGGACTGTCAGAGTCTGAGTTATCACCCTTCTCTCCCTCAGTAACTAAGGCGTTCAATTTCTCCCGCTTCGGACAATCCTTTGCACGATGGGGACCATCGCATATGAAACAGCAAGCATTAGTATTCCCTTTGCCTTGCTTTTCATCTGCCTTCGGTTTGGCCTTCTGGCCATTCTTTCACTTTTTGGAGCCTTCCTTCTTGCTATCATTTTTCTTAGACTTTCCTTTATGCTTCGAAGTAGTGGCATCTGTGGTGCCTTTCCCCAATTTATAGTTAGCCAAGCTATCTGTAGCAGCCCTGGCAGAGGGTAAATCCTTCACCCCTAGCAACTAAAGTTCCAATTGTGCCCAATTTTATAAGCCCGACATGAAATTAAAAAGTTTATCTTTCTCAAACATGTTCTTGATATCCAGCATCAATGAACTAAACTCCTTAAGACATGTTCTTGATATCCAGCATCAACGAACTGAACTCCTTAACATAATCTCTCACTGTACTGATGTGTTTCAATCTTTTTAATGAATCCCTTGTAACCCATGACGAGTTGCAGGGAAAGAACTGCCCATTCAATTCCTTCTTTAGTGTTTCCCACGAATTGATCATTAGACGAGCATCATCTTCTATCTATGTTCTACACCAGAGTTTGGCATCTCCAGCGAGGTACATGGTAGTAATTGTCACTATCTCTCAATCTGGCACATGAGCAGCCTTGAAATATTGCTCCATGTCCTACAGAAAGTTCTCTAATTCCTTGGCACTTTGAGTTCCACCGAATGCCTTCGGTTCAGGGACCTTCACATTCATTGGCGCAGCAGCGACACTTGTATTACCACTGATGGCCTTCTTCACGAGGGACAACTCTGCTTTCAAGTCTTCAACTTTGGTTTTCATTACGTTAGACAAGGCAATAAAGTCACCTATGATCTCCGTAAACCAATCTGTCGCAGTGGTGGCATGTTGCTCGACAAGGGCTCTCAAAGAGACGACCCCCGCGATAACATCATCCATCCACTCAACAAGAGTGAGGGACTCATTTGGTTGAGGTTTTCCCACCAGATTTTCCAATCGTGTGAAACGCTCCCAAACTGCCTCCATAGCATTTTTTCCAGCCATATGATCAACCGCACTCTGATACCAATTGTCACAGGGTCAAGATTCCAAACTACAAAAATTACCATGTGATGGTATTAAGTTCAGCAAAACTCAGTCACAGCCACAAAAAGATGCACACACATAGAGAAAGAAATATAGACACTCAAAATTTTACAATACAACCGTCTGAACCTTTGTATTACCACCAAGTAAGATTACAAAGAAAAATGCCTTAGCACTCACGCCACAATGACAACCGTGTGTTTCTTACCGGTAGATTTTTGCCTTTTTTACTCACAGCCGCGATATTCTATTGTCATGGCTGTGATGTTTATTTCAAGGCTAAAAACACAAAAACCTCTTTCAAAACCCTTTGTTATTCGTTTATTTTGAGATTTTCTCACATTTTATTATCTTGTTTAGCATTCTCTCTTTTTGTACCTTAGTTTATCTTCTTGTTGGGTAATGAATGGTAGATCTGGTCTAGATCAAATGGACTGTGATCTCCACTCTCTACACCTCCACTTTTATGTGTTCTGTGGTTATAAAGATATAATGACAACGACCTTTCAATATCACGGTCGTATGTTTTGCAAAACTCACAATAATGGCTGCCTTAAGTTTCTAATGGCCACACCATTTGTTTACATATATGTCACAGCTGCGACATCCTTTTGCTACAACTATGTTGTTTTGCGAGACTAGTGATATAAAAAATGTGTTTCATACGCTCTGTTGTCCTCTTTTAACATCATTTGCATTCTTCTTTGAATTATTATTTGTATAGAGGATAAAGGATAGTGAATCTAACCTAAAATAAATGGGTTATGGTCTCTGCCCTACATAGCATGTCTATTTGAGTCTATTTTAGGCATTGTACATTGATTATGCTCTTTTAGGACCCTTAAAAACGATGGCCGCGACTTTTATGTGACACGACCATGAGATTTTTTACTATGTTTCTCGCGGTATCCCTATATATGTCATGGTCGCCTATTTTGTGATTTTATTTGTCATGGCCGCAACATTGGTTGCCATGACCGTGAGTTTTTATGTATGTCCAATAGCTTAAAATAATGCTTAAGTCTTATCTGTTCATTTTATATACCCTGTTCGCAGTATGTTAGAGACAGAAACACTGTTGCATGACCCATAGGTCCCTATTTGTTCATTTTATCGCTTATTCGCATGTTTTTCGCTTTGCTTTGCTCAAATTATACGTATGACATATCTATAAATAACAACCAAGTTGCATAACCCTAGAAATTACGGTTAGAATTTTGTTTCGTCGGTTGATTTTGTTTCGTCGCTTAGTTTTGTTTGAACTCTCTTTAACCTCCCAGTTTATATATGTTATCTTTAAAAAGTTTACAACAACAATAAATATTGACAAAGTAGAGGCCAATCTCAATGTTGGACACAAAGGGTACCCAACACATTCTCTTTTCATACCTTAGCTCCCAAACTTTCTTTTTCTCTGGTTATGTTTTTTGTTTTTGTTTTTTAAAAAGACCTGCGGCCGTCTTTTTGTTTTTTTTTTCTCAAAAATTAAGTAGCGACTCAATTTTTTTTAAAATAATGGTCAGATGTCTTGTATTTTCATGTTTAAAAAAAAAAGAACGTTTTTATAAAAACAGTAGATATCCGGTGCATCACACGAACCAAAACACCTGCAGGAACAAATGTCTTGCTCCCCGAGTATTGGAGACGTTGAAAAACTAATTTCCTCTCCTTCTCTATAACTGAACTTTTAAGCTGATCTTCCTCTCTGACTTGATTTTTCTTTGGTATCTTTTGGGAACATTCTTTGCACACATGATGCACTTGTGAACAACTCGGTTTCCTCTTTATACAAATTATCTCGTGATCCCACCATACATCTTAGATTGGGAAGGCTTTGGGAATTTCTTTTTTTCCATTAGCAAACCCTCATGTCTTTTTGGCCTCGGTTCTAGGACTGCTCTTCATATCAACTATAACTTATTGGTGGCAAGTTACTTCAGGAAAGGATCTGTATCTACCTCCATTGCCGCTTTTTCCTTATCGAGAAACCAAAACTCTCCTTTATCGATCCGGTCATGAATATCATTTTCAAAAATAATACAATTATTTGTAGTATGATTCTAGGAGTTATGGTATTTATAGTATTTCTTATTCTTGAGCTCCTCTAGTGTTGGAATCTTGTGCTCAATCGAGAATCTAAACATCTTGTCTGCAAGTAGGTGGTCAAAGATCTAGTCTACCTTCGTTATGTCGAAGGTATAAACTCTAGTAATTTTTTAGGACGCCAAGGATCGTTGAGACTCAGTTGGCTCCACCTTAATAAAAGCTTTGCAAACACAAGGGTTCTTATTGATGATTTCTGCCACTGCTACTTCAGACTCATAATGGGCTTCTAAATTTTCCACAGTATGATTTGGGTCTCGATAGTACATTCCTTTAGAAGTCGCTTTTCTACCATGTTGCTCGTGCAATATACACTCATATCATATAGCCCGTGCTGGTAACTCAAACAGATCCCAAAACTCCACCCCTTCAAATTTCTTTGGTAATTCAGAATCTAGACCGTTCTGGGCCAGCCTAAAATACTCTATTTCAAGAAGGACCACCTTGCACTTGACTCTAGCCTTCTTAAACCTTGAGATATAAACCTACCGATTCCCTTGGTAATTGATACATTCTTAATAGATCTGCCAATGTAACCTCTAGTTCCATCTTGTAAAACTGCTGATTGAATAATTCCTCCAACTAAGCCTAACTCCGAATTGAATTCAGTAGCAGGTTTATATACCAGGTAAAGGTTGTACCAGTTAAAGAATTAGCGAATAACCGTTGCCTTAAAATATCATTACCACCTACTTATCCACATTGGATGGTGAATCTTACCACAGCCCCAACAATAGAATAGTGATCTTCTCCTGAAAACATAACAAAATCTGGGAACCTGTATCTTATAGGAAACTCGTACATTCAGTCAATAGCATGTGGATACGATTTTCGGTAAACTGGCCTTCCAATTCGCCTGAGAACTAGCCCGAACTGCTCCTAAACAATATCAATGACTTGCTCTCTATTGAAAGGGATGTTCGGCTATGTTGGAAGATGATTGAAATTCCTAAAATTAATCGAAGGTTGGCCCCCGAGTACTTGATTAACACCAGTGTAGAGTGGGTTGGGATGTCTTCATGGGCTTCCTTGTCCAACGGGTGGAAGGTTGAACCGTTGGTTATTACCATTCCCTTCATTTGGCATGCCTCTTCCCTGGCTTCCCACCTGATCTCCATTTTACCCCCCAAGCACTGGATTATTAGATGATGATCCAAGATGGGGCATTGGAAAATTATATGGTATCAGGGGTGGTTGACTGGCTACGAGATGATTTGCTACCCCACAATGCCCTGCAGGGATAGACATTATTACCTTTTCATTGCTCAAAGTCATCATTTATCTGATTGTCAAGGTTAGATCATGTAACGGCGCTATTAATGACTGTGAAAACTTTTTGTTGGATTCTTAGAAGTGACCCTTGAGGGTTTCAGCCAAACTTGGTGACTGATGTGACTCCTCATCCAAACCTTCTGGTGAAGAATTTCCACCAAGTTGTCCGACGACAGCCTTCCCTTAATCTCTTCCAACCATATCACTTCTTTACAACACTTAGGTCCCACTAGGCGTGACAAAAAACTATTGTCATTCACACTGAATAATGTTCAAGACTTTTATGATGTGGTGCGGGTATGCCAAGATGAATCCGCCCAATTGTATTTGAAATTGTGCTTGATTTGACTTCTGATTAGAACATATTGTGTGTAACTCGAAGCAAAGCTACCGGTTTGATTTTTGCTTCAATGAAGAGAATTTCAACAATTTTCAAGTATCTTTTGAATTAAAATGAATAAGAATTACAGAACAAATGATCAGAAATTGAGACTGAACTTGAAATAACTTTATACTGAATGAAGTATGAATTGAAACAAGGATTATGACTAAAGCTATGCCTAATGAGAACAGAAATATAATCTAATAATCAAAAATTGAAATGAGGTTGAATGAACAGACTTGTACTTTGAAATGAAAAAAATGTGCAAATACAAGATAAGAAAGTAAAGCATGCATGTGACTTTTGGTATGTTGAATGCGTGTCCTTCTCCTTTGATTGGTCTTTGCCTTTATAACCATCTTCATAACCGCATATCCTATTTGATGCCACTTTTTATTCCAATGGCTAGTTTTCCCCTTTAACTTATTCTTGGGCCAACACCTGTCCTCTGCTCCTTGTTACTTGCAATTGATTCATTTTATTTCTCTATTGTATAATAAGATAAAATCAATGGCCGCCACCTGTTCTTCCCACGAACCATTTGGCTTAATTATTCTCTTACTTTTGCTTCAAAATTGATCTTTTCTTAGCTTATTCCCATAATGACATGTGTTCTCTTCAAATTCGTACATTTTATCTCTTTAATTAATATCCCACCTAATATTCCACCAAATCATTGTTAAATATTCAGCCGCCTATTTGTTAAGAAGTCTGTTACAATTTTATAATTTTCCACATATAGCCCAAACACCTCTATTTGGTTTTCTGTAAAAGTTGGGATTTTTACAAAAAGGTCAGTTCTTAATTTATATTGATTGGTTTTTAAAAAAATTTATCTAACTTCTTTTCTCATATTTTAATCCAAGAAAAAAAATCTATATATATTTTAAATACTTTAATTTTTTTTAACTAAAATTATTATAATACTTTTAATTAAAAAAATCAACCCTTCGTACAAAAATAAAAAAAAGTCATACCAATATTTTGAATACTTCAATTTAAAATCAATAAATAAGAGTATATTAGATATTTTAATAAATAAATAAAAAAGAAAAAAAGCTATTATATATCAAAAAAAGATTCCAAACATCCCAAAAAATTATTTATCTCTTTTTAAAAAACAACTAAATATTTTCAAAATTAAACTTTTTGAACATCACAAATAGGCTCTAAGAACACAAATGTCAATCACAAATACAATCACATATTAATATTTCTTATTAGTAAGATAATGTGCTATTTAAACAAAATATAATCTTACCAACAAGAATCAGTAATCTGTGAATGATTTTGTGTTTCAAAATTGTGCTGGTAGTCCAACTGGTTGTCTATAGCATATTCATACCCCTATAATGGTTTTGCACTCGTAGCGAGGCTATTTATTTAAAGTAAAGCCTGATTTTGAATAATGATTCATTTATTTATTTTAGAGTAATTTTAGTATAAGTTTTATTATTAATTAGTAATAAAATTTTAATTTTGTAGTAACTTTTTCTACTGTTTTAGTCACATGTAATAAGTAATATATTTATTAGTTCATAAAACTTAAACATTACTTAAATAAAAATGTATCACTTTCTATTTTTAATAGTTATGATAACTTGATAAATGTATCACTTAAATTTTGTCGTTTATCTAAAATGGAAAAGATTAATTCTTTAATAAGAATAAATTAGATATAATATAATTATTTTAAATTTGATATGACTAAATCTCTTTAAAAAAAATTATATGACTAAATTTTTTATGAAATTTAAAAAAAGAACTAACATTTAAAATTTTCTTTTATTTTATATTATTTATATATTTTTATTTTTTATATAACTTTAAAAAAAGTATTTCACTAATAATATAATATATAAATAAAGTATAAACTTCTTTTTCCAGGCTGTAAAATGCCACCACGTGTCTTAACTACCACTTTCTCTTCTTCTCTCTCCTATTAATTTAAAATAATATTTTTTAATCTTTTATGTTTTTTTTATAAATATTGTATTCTTCCTATTTATTTTTATTGACACTTGGTTTTCCATTTTATTTTTGTCTTTACTATATAATATTTAATAAAAATCTAAAAGTTTAGAGTTTTCAGAGATATTAAATCAGGAAAAAAGAAAAAAAATCATATTTAATTTTTTTCTCTTACAATATCAAATAATTATCAAATAACACGGGTAAAAAGCTAATTTAAATGTATTCATCATACTCAACATAATTCACTAACTATTGACACTGTGATTCTGTTTTAAATAGTTTTAACGTCATTCAATAATAAAATAAAACATTGATGAACAGTTTAATTTATAAATTTTTTATTATTTTTTATTTAGTATAAAAATTTTTAGCAAGTAAGATTCATTCTCATAAAAATTTTAACGCCCAAGATTTTTTGGGGACAAAAATACCCTAAAATAGATAAATATATCTATGTATTTTTAAAATATGTATAAATAATACAAATAAATTTATCTGTCTTTTACTAAAAATACGTATAAAGAATACAAATAAATTTATCTGTATTATTAAAAATACGTGTAAAGAATACAGATAAATTTATCTGTCAATTTTCAAAATATGTATAAAGAATATAGATAAATTTATCTGTTTATATTATCTTTGTTGATATATAAACAGATAAATTTATTTATTAGGCATAAATAAGTAAACAGATAAATTTATCTGTTTGGATTATCTGTGTTAATATGCAAATAGATAAATTTATCTGTTTGCATATTAAACAGACGAATATCAAACAGATAAATTGATATATTTGTTATGCAGAATAAATAAATATATCTGTTTGTAATGTGTTTTCGAGAGAAATCACACAATTAGACCTTATGCGTTAAAATTTTTGTTGATGAATCTTGCGCATTGAAATTTATTTTTTGAACCTTTGGCTGAAATTCTCATAATAAAACCCTAAAAGAGAAAATAAATCTTGCTATTTAAATTATATCCAAAAATAAAATGATTTTTAATGGTAGTCTTGTTGGGATTTAACGGGCACAAATTTTTTACGCAGTAAAAACGAAAACGTAGGTTACGATCTATACAAATTAAATAGAGAATCAGAACAATCAGAAGAAACAAAATAATATACGTGATTCGGCTGGCTGCTTATCTTTACGGGACAAGAAGAAAGAATCCATTATTATAAATAATGATTACAATCACTCTATCTCACACTCACAATGTATATGTAGCCTCAAACTTGAGCCTATCGTCGTCTCTCTACATACTCTCTAGCCTTTTACATGAGCCTCTTAGGTGTATAGACTTTCTTCTTAGATTTCTATGAAACTTAAATCCTTTAAATATTAAGCCCCCTAGATCAAAACTTAACCTTAATCGCTGCGCAAAAAAACCTGTTCCGCGATAGGTCGCTCGAGCGAACCTCTAATCGCTCGAGCAGTCACTAACTCGAGACCTCACGCAAACAAGTCCGCTCCTGATCGCTCGAGTGGTTACAAACCCAAGACGCCAAAATTTGAGACACCAAACCAACAATATACACCTTGGCTTGAATCTCTGAACCATCACCATCTTGAAAGCCTATTGGTCGCCTCGTCCTGGACCCCTTTCATGGGGATGGGTGCTCTACCCTTTATGTTCATCAAACTGAATGAACTTGGATCAAATTCAAGCCACACTTGAACTTGACCCTCTTGCAATCAACCGTTTTCTCTTTTTTTGATAGTTTTCCAAACTCCAAATTGTCAGTCCTCAATGGTAGCTCTACCTTATCTGACACTGCTACTTGCCCCTGATCCTTTCTTGATCTACTTGTAGACTTCTGGTAAGACGAAGGAATCCCACTGCATTGTTCTTCCTGCTGTTGACTTGAACCACAATTACTAATTTTTTTAGGTGAACTTGTCCGACTGAGCTCCACCTTGACTGCTGCACTCTTCTTCTGACTTCCTAACATATTTTGCTTGTCAACCTGACCAATCCCCAAATGTCTATGTTTCGTGCCATCCCTACTGGAATTAGTTTTTGTGATAGTGTTAACTCCACTTATCACCGTATCCCCTACTAATCTGTAGAGATTCTCGATTTTATGTCCTTTCATGATAATCATAGCACATTTGCTAACTTTCATTGCTCTGCATTTTTTTATGTACCCGTTGTTGGGAGAATTTCCAACGCCGATATAAAATACAAGCTCGGGGATCCAGAAAATACATCTTTATTAAACTTTCAACAATTTACAATAAATTGAAATTTACA
>JAOTRH010000006.1:15494351-15539479 GCA_034768845.1 Heliamphora exappendiculata | reverse complement strand
CCCCTCCGTATCTGTTTACATGTCGTATTGTATCCGTGTCCGTATCTATATCTGTGCTTCCTAGATTTATAGTAACAGCTGTGAGTTTTGCAGTTAAGGCTGTGTTAAGCTATTCTTTGGTTTAAGTCTTTAAGACAAACCAGCTCCATGATTCTTGGTATTCTTTTGCATTGGAAAATCATTCTCTTACATTTCCCAGCCTTTGAGACTTGGAGGAATTGGCATTGTTGCTGGGAACCATTAGAATTGTTTCTGTAAGTTGTCTCAGGTAAGTTAGAAGAAACTGGTGAAGGTCAAGTTTTGTGTAGACTGTTTAGGAATAATTCAGGAGAAGGCAAAAGTAAATCATTGCTATAATTATTTTGCGGGATTATTCACAATATGTATTACATACTATCTCAGCTTATTTGCAAGAGTTGCTGAAAGTCTTATTAGTAATGTCATGTTTCAAAGCTTTTTAAATTAAGGCGAATTCATCACAATATCTCCAATTACAATACTGATCATGACTCAGATTGGTCGATACAGTATGAACCAGAACTGTTCCCTGGATTGATCTATCGGATGAAACAACCGAAAATTGTGCTGCTAATCTTTGTTTCTGGGAAAATTGTTCTTACAGGAGCAAAGGTGAGGATATAAGATCTGCCAGTTACTGGGTTGATTTGTTCTGCAGTTTTCCTGGATATGTATGCTATTCTGGATATCTAATCTGTACTATTGTGTTTCTTCTTTCTCTTCAGGTGAGAGATGAGACTTATACTGCCTTCGAGAATATATACCCAGTTCTTACTGAGTTCAGAAAAATTCAGCAATGGTATTGCACCTTATTGCATGTATTTTTTGCATCACTGTATTGCTCGTGACCTGAAATTTCTGTTTAGGGGTGTTAACTTTTATTTGACTCGCACCACCCCGTTTTTTGAATCTGGTATGTAGGTTAAATAGGTTTGAATGAAGACTTAAAAGTTTATTCATTCATCTTTTGCTTAAATTGTGAACAATGCCTCCCTTAGGTGTTCAGCACAAGGTTATTATTGGATTATTCCAAAAGATGACATGGGAAAATTAGTGGGAGTGGTGTTTTTGTAGATAGAATATATGCCGTTGGAAGAGTCTAGTGTTGCTTCTGCCTCTTTTTATTCAATGTCAAAAGGAGTTTGAATCTGTGTGGAATTCGGGACTTAGTGGAAGAGACCGTGGACCAAGATTTTGTGGTTTTGGCATGTGGAGCAGTATGGATTAGGACCTGATGTTTAGAGTCCAGTGTCTTGACTAATCCATTAAATGACCATTAACTGTACATTGTTAATAGGGGGAACAACTCCCTTGTTATGAACCCAAAGCCAACTCAGTTTTTCTATTTTAAATTTATCCCAAAGCAAATTAATTTTTACAGGTTAAAATTATTAAATATTCTTTATTGCAAAACATTTAACTTTTCATACTTCCCTCTTCAAATCATCCACTTTCCTCTCTTCTTTTTTTTTATAAATAAGAAATATTAATGTGACACATACAAAGGCAAAAGACAACAACTTATACCTGCTCCTCTATACAATCAAGATTCACAAATCCCTCAAATAGTCACAAAAAAAATATCTAAACTATTGGAATACTGTCTAGGAAGCCAAAAAAGAGAAGTGGAGAGCATCACCTCTTAATGAGGATAGAGCTTTCCAAACCCTCAAAAGATCTACAATTTTCCTCTCTTCTCTCTCTAAATTATCCACTTTTCTCTTTCTGTATTTAAAATGTCTGAAATTTTGCACGCGTAGCGTGCAATCAATTCTAGTTTTTATAATACATAGACCCCAAGGCATGTTGGGAGTGGACACTGGCATACTCTAAGAGAGTGCTGTCGGGTGGTTGTAGAAAATAATACTAGTTTCTATACTTGTTTGGTACAAATATTAGTTTCTGTATAGTTTCACATCTCTTTCCGAAAGCCTTACTAATCTATTTTGTATTCAATTTTTGTGGCAGATTTTTTGGGGGATGGGCATCTGACTATGGGTGCTGAAGGTGTGGAGAGATGAGATTTAGCCAGCAGTATGATTGCTGAACATGGGTTACTGTAAATAGATGGAAGGAAATGGGCCATTGGTTCTTGTGGCGAGTTAATATAAAATTAACTTGATTAAACTCAGAACTATCATTCTTGTGTTGTTTTGTTTTGTATCACTTATAGCATCAACTCTCTATAGTATTTTATTTGTCTCAAGGAAAATAATATGTTCTCAGTATATAGTGTTCAATTCGACATATCTTAAGAGTGTACTTTTGAATAGCTAACAGTCAATTGTCTGGTTTGGGTGTGCAACTCTTTGCCTTGCAATGTGATTGATCCATTCGTAAAATAATACAGATTACATTGGTTATGAATTCCCCAAAACTTCATTCTGTGGGTTTGGAAGTTAGCTACGATGATTCAAATCGTTCATCTCGTAATCCCTACAGAGTAATTCATCTATGTAAAAATTCAATTTAATGAAATATCAATAAATACACACAAATTTGCATTTTGTTTTACAAAATAGACAGTTTAAACTTAAGCGGCTTATTTAAATTAAATTTGTTCATTTTGTAAAGCAAAATACAATTTGTGCATGTGCCTATCAATATTGGATTTAAGTTGAATTTTTGTATGAATTATATTCTCTGTGAAACTTACGATGAGAACAGCTTGAATTTGCATCGGGAGTCTATTCTAAATTTGTAAGATGGAGTCTTGAAGAGTACAGTGGGGAGCTCATCCGGTTGGACTAGCCGACTAGGCCTTATTCTACAGCTCTTTCCCGTTGAATTTGTTATCCATCCATGCAAACAAAGCAAAATACCAAAATCAGTAATTTATCCAACAAGATTCTTTTGCTGATTTCCCATTATCAGTATTCTTATACAAGGAAGGACAAGTATCTGCTAATATGTGAAGTGCGCTGGCATCAGTATTCTTATACAAGGAAGGACAAGTATCTGCTAATATGTTAAGTGCGCTGGCATTACACCATCAATTTATTTTCAAGCAGGATGATTAAAAATCATACTCTTATTGGAATCTTCACATTCAACGTGAAATGAGTTTCTTCTTTTTGTTTTCCTGTCTAATGAGCTTAGGTTAGATTATTAGCTTCATATAGCAAAGCAGAGCAGAGTTGCTTGAACTTATGCACTAGTAATTCACTGTTGATTTGATTGCGTCCAATATCTGCATCCAAAAGCAGAGCAGCAAGTCCGTTGTCAGTGGCAGTAGCGTAAAATCTGTACAAAGTGTGCTAAATGTTTTCGAGACGCTTAACCTTGTTCTTGGTGGGCATGTAGAAGGGTTCAAAAACAAGCGGGAAAGGAGTGTCTAGGCCGCAGATCCTAGCCACAGGAGCTTCCAACTGCAAAATCTCATGCAAATAAAAATTCTTACAGTTAAGAGTCCACTCAAGCACCACTCTTCCATTTTTTTTTCTTTCTAGTTATAATTAGATCAACCCACTTCGTGTGACATTAAAGCATGCAATAATGATACTTTCAGGTAACTCTAATGTAGCATTATGTGAATCTCTGTGGTCAGCCAGTGGTAGGAGTAGCACTAATTAAAAAAAAGTTCATAGAAAATAAATTAATGCGTTTTTGGTCACATACAACAAAGGCCAATAGATGCAATTTTAAGAAAGAGTGATAGCATTCCTATTGATGAAAATGCCAAAGGGGAGAGGAGCTTAAATTGACATGAGATGGTATGATATCAATTCTCTCTCTTCATTCCTATCCACTTCTCTCTCTTTATTGATTGATAGTCTACTTAAACAAAAGACAAAGATAACTACATAAGACACCCACTACTACCACAATATCTATAACCCTATTCAGCAAACCTAACTACCGCACAACTCCTATCTCCTAGTAAGTAAAACTAAATTCAAAATGTTCAAATTATATGCCTGTACAAAATTTAGCTGAAGACACTGCCTTCTCTGATCAAGGAAAAGCTAGACACAGCACAAAGGATGCCACAACGAGACTACTTGTCCACTTGGGTTAGACACTTAACAGAACTGGGAGCAGAAAAACCTGTTAACCGAGAAAATAAGTAGACAAAATCTATATATGCATATATGCACCACTTAGAGATATACACAGCATGTTCTTATTGTGACAGAGGGTATCTCTTATGTATGATTTAATGCTGTAATCCAAATTGTTCATATATGTAAAGAAATCCTGGAATTGCTATATCAATAGTGTTTCCTTTTTAAAGCAAACTACTGTGACAGATGTATTCAGCTAGTCGTCCTTATTTCTTTCCTTTTCTCTTAATTGGCCTTATTTGCTTTTAAGCATACCATCTCCATAGTGCCATTCTTCTTCTTTCTATTTAGTTTCTTGTTTTTCTTTAGTCTGTGTGAACAAGTGGAAGGAGCACATATATGCCAAGAATAGATCTATTTGTGATCTATTTGTGCTCCATAGGCAAACACTATTAGCAGTGATAGCTGCTAAATTGTAATAACGAGACGTATGAACATATCCAAACTTGGCATTTTTAAAGAAAGCTGCCAACCAATAATGAACTCTAAAAGGAAATAAGGAATGGGACTGTGACAAATTTACCCTCAAGAAGCATCTTTCGACAATGGAAGCAGAAATTTCAGCACCAAATCCACCAGTTACTGGAGCTTCATGACTAATCTACAAATAAGAAACCAGACAGATCACCAAGTGTTGCATCCACCACTTTCAGGAAGCATATTTTGCAAAAATTGTGATGCTTACAAGAAGCCTTCCAGTCTTGCTAACGGATGCCTCTACTGTTTCCTTGTCCCAAGGTATTAGAGTTTTTAGGTCTATCAGTTCACAAGAAATTCCTTCCTGCAAGCTCTCATGCGTCAAATAACTATTCATGTACCTCAAAACAGGCACACAAGAACACATAATGCACGTAGAGGGGGAAAAAATTAAGGGGGAGGGAGAGACAGAGCCAAAATCTTGAATTTCAAATGACTATAGAATTTGCACATGCACAAATAGTTAATAATGAAACAAAGTTAAAACTGTTTGTTGGCATATTTTTGATTCTTTGAATGCAAATAATAGCTTGGTTTCCTTGTCCTAAGGCATTTAAGTTCTTAGGTCTATCAGTTTGAAAAAAAAAAAGAAAAAGGCTTCCTGCAAGCTCTCAAGTGTCAAATAACTACTGATATAACTCAAAACAGAAATACAGGCACACTTGTGTACACACATACAAAAAAATAACAAGGCTAGGGGGAGAGAGTCAAAAAACTATTAATGTTCTTCCAATTGAACGATAATTTTAACAATTCACGGCATAATGTTTCTATTTGTTGGATAAAATTTCTGAGGTTAATTAAATTGTATACTTCATTAGAAAAGAAACAAATTTCTTCTATAATATATGAACACCCATAAAATTGAAGAATATTATCTCAAGAAATATATACCTTTTCGGCCTCAACACAGGCCTGCTCCATGACACAGAGCTGAGCTCCCCACCCAACCATTGTTATGTCAGTACCTTCTCGAATCACCTGAATTTCAAGCATGCAAATTTGTCAGATTTGCATACCTCCGCCTCAATCATAGAACTTAGAATAGCATACCTCTGCCTCTGATAGTGGCAACATATAATCATGCTCAGGCACCTCTTCGATGGCCAAACGGTAAAGCCACTAAAAATCCAAGATATTCAGATTAATCGTTATCTTTAAAAAAATAATTACAAGGTTGGATCAAAGGACAGAGAAATTAATGTAGAACAATGTAATACCTTTGGTTCAAAGAATACAACAGGGTTTGGGTCGCGTATACATGACAATAATAACCCTTTTGCTTGCCTTGGGCTTCGAGGAATTACAACCTACAAAGAAACTACCCTTGATAGAATTGGAAACTGTCTGTATTCTCTATACTACAAAATGCAAGAAACCCACTTCCTCATAGTAAACCTATTTTAGCGCATCATGTGGTTTAAACCTATAAATATGGTCAAACTGATGGAACTCAATTAGTTCCAAGATGCATTAATCGAAACTCTTATAATGGAAGAAACAAGTCATTTGAAAAGGAAAGGAAAAAAAAAAGCAAATGATCTAATTTAAATGTGACGCACTTTCCTATTTTCAAGGTTCTAGGCTCAATTCAAGAAGATTTGTTCTCCCATTGACAAAAGGTAAATACATATAGTGGTATCTAGGAACCAGTAAAACAGAAGTATGATTTTCATCCGTTAGAAATTAGCATTGCATGTAATTACCACTAATTTTACCATGCATCTTTTTGCAAATGTGTCACTTTCAAGAGAACTGAGTGTTGACATTACAGTCTGTCCTTAATATAATCAAGTGGGATGTCAGGCAATTTTTTTTCCTCCATGGAAGTCTCCTAAAATCCTTGTCCAATCTAGTTGGTGTTGTGGAGCATTGTTCATTCAGGAGAAGGGAGTGATCAAAATGAGCATTCAAAATATATAGCATAGAAGGAAGTAGACCTTGATGCCGGGAACATGACAGAAAAAAGCTTCAGGGGATTGTGAGTGATAGTGCCCTCCATGACCCACGGCTCCATAAGGCGCTCTTATTGTTAAACCTGGTAAATCAAATAGAACCCTCTATGTGCAATGGAAGTGTAACAAAATTTGAGCCTAGACTAATAATTCTTCCTAAAATTACCTCCACAGTTAAATTGATTTCCACTTCGATATCTGAATTTAGCTGCTTCATTGACGATCTATGAAGTAGAAATTCAGTTAGCCAAATTCCAACAGTGAGGCTGCACTATAACTTAGCACCAGGGATGATGCATGCCTGATCAAATGCCGGATAGATATAATCCGCAAATTGAATTTCTGCTATTGCTCGATTTCCCTATCATATTAGTTAACAAAAAACCCAGCTGTCAGTAGAAAATATTTATAAAAGAGCAAAGAAGATAATCAAATTGATGGAGGGTTTTGTGCGAGCTAGAAGCCTATAAGATAAAGCTACTAAACTTTCGAGCTTACCATTGCAGCCAGACCGATCCCAAATCCAACGATGCCCTATTTGCACAACAATAATAGTATATAAGCTACCAAATGTAACAATCTCCAAAATATTAGTTATAAGAGAAAACAAGGAAACATCGGAACATTGATGATACGTGGAGAACAAGATCCGTAGTTGTTCAAATATGGGATACATCATGAGGGTTTCTGTAACATTCATCTTTTTGAGTTAAATGTTATAGTGACTTAGCTTCCAACCTAAAACTTCTTAGGCAGGATAGCTTTTTTTTTTTTGACTTTTTATTGTGGCTTTCTTTTCATCTTTTTTTAACTTTTTTATTTTTTTGGTCAAGATTATTTATACTTTTTCGATTCGTTATGATAAAACGAATATAAAAATATAACCATTTCGGTCAAAGTTGAAAAGGCTCACTAAAGACGAAAAAACAAAAGCCTTAAAGTGGCTTTTTTCGTCTTAACTGGACTTTTTTTTTTCAATTTTTTGGTACATTTTTTTACTTTTCTGGTTGCTTGAAATGAGAGAAATATAAAAAGTATCATCATTTGAACTAATATAAAATTTCACTAAAGAAGAAAAAAAAGTCATAAAAAAAGCTATCCGAGACAACACCTAATGAACCTTACTTAAGTTCTTACATTTTAGAAGTACATAAAAATCTATATTACATTTCACAACACTTTTGACGTGATATTTGTCATATGTGGCATATTTAAAAGCTATGATTTGTTTGATTTAATGGCTATAATTGTATGTGCATTTTCTATTACTTTCACTTTTTTACACCTCTCTATTTTCTTTCACTGACTAATTCACCGCTATCTTTATTTCACATATAACTTCTGTGTGTGTGTGTGTTCATTTCAAGTTTTACTTTTTTCTCTCCCTCTCATCATAAATTAAGGTATAAAAAATATGTTTTTAATGTATATGTTGACATACATAGCCAAAAGATATAGTAACTATACACATCTTTTTCGTTGCTTTTGGTGAGTTTAATCATAATTCTTAATAGCGGATATTGTCAATTATTTAAAACAAATTTTATAAAATCAACTTATATCCAAAGTACCTTTAGGCATGTGTAATTGCTAGTATCATAAATGGTAGAATCTAAGATAGGATTACCTGTTCACAAAGAGGGGTATTGAAAACTCTCTGTTTACCAAATCGATCAGCTAATCCTGTTGTGCATCGAAATACTCCACCAAAGCCCACATCTTCTCCAAATACATAAGCACTGTGAATAACAGGTATTGAAAAAGCAGCTGTTTAGAAGAAAGTTTTCAGCATTTGGAAAACTGTGTAAACTTGGCTTAAAAGCACAACCAAACAATGTATGAAAAAATATCTGAATCCTTGTTTGCGCATTACATACAAACAATCTCCAGTTCACGTTCCACATCCCCCCAATCCATCCCCACACATAACTGCACTTTTCTCTTTAAGCGGAGGCAGAATCGGTATATCAACATGGAAATGTTAAGACAAGCATACTTGATCTGTTGATGTACAGGTGTAAGGCTCATGTATAGCTACAAAGAAGTTACTGAGGTGGAAAGCAACTAAACACTGCACCAAGGAAGAAGATCCGCAAAACCATATACAATAGGGGCGTCATGGTTAACATTCATGTAGAACTAATGCATGGAAGCCTACAGTCTAAAGAAGTTAAGTTGTTCAAAACACCGGTAGAAAAATTAGTAAAACAAGCAGCAAAAGTCACAACAGAATACAGACTGATGAGTCAAAGTTGAAGGAAGATCCATAAGTTCGAAAAAGGAGATAGTTAGCATGGTGGTTTCAAAAGGTTCAGTCAAAAAGATCTCTCCAGGATATTTGACAACCAATTACAAGTACAGCCCCTTTTTAAGAACTTTAAGGAGAGAAAATTGCAATGGTTTCACAACTACTGCATGGTAGAGTTAGTTAGACACACATTGTATGTTCGAAGCCAACTCTTAAGCATTTCCTACGTGTGCCCTGGGAAAGGCACGGCAGCTATGAGAGGTGAGAAATCAGTTGTTGTAGGATTTTTATTTTTTAATATTAATTAAAATTTGAAATAAAATGGTTGATAAATAATGGTGATTGGTGGAGCTTTGGACTCTTTAGCTTGTGCAGAGTTTATTCGAGCCACACAACATTAGTTAGGCTGAGCTATTGTATATCGGGGGAGACGAGACTAGCCAAAGAAAAAATCTACAGTACTGGTCCCAGGCTTTGCCCAGAGAGCTTGAACTCCCTAAAGAGAAAGACACCCACGCCTCAACCCTATTTGAAGTTGCCAATTTCTACTCTTTTTGTATTTTGTGGAACTTTTTTCACCAACACCAATCAACCATCCAAAGCTAATTAACGGGTATCTTTAAGAATCTTGTACTGATTAAAAGCACCCCAAATGCATAAAAATTAGCATTAACTAAGAAAGTAAGTAAAATAAGTAATTGGGTCAAATGAAAAAACACCCACTTCTTCACTAAAAGAGAAAACACAAATGTACTTGCATCATCAATGGACAACAGTTACTATTAAATTCTGGGTTTTCACACAAGATTCAAGCATTCGTTACGTTTTCTTTCTTAACTACTCCTTGAAAAACAAATCTAATAAAATTGATAAGAAGTCACCTTACTTACGAATTCACACATATATAGAAGGAATTAAAGAGTGGAGGGAAAAAGAAGAGAAGGGAATGGTATGTACCGAGGATCAGTATCTAAAGCGATGTGAAGGGCTTGGTTGATTGCAGAGAAGAGGTTAATGGACTTTCCTCCACTCCCACTTCCGTTCAGGAGATTAATCTCAGCACAGCTGGCGGTGGTCGGCGACGGCGACGGCGACGACGTTGAGAATTCCCTACTCCGCCTCCAACTCTTCGAAACCAAACTCGACCCACCAAATTTCCTCAAATTGCTCGCCATTACCTGTATAAGTAGATTGATCGGAACCTCCTCGCACTGATAAAAAGATTATTATGTCGGAGGAGGAGAGGAAGAAAAAAGAGGATAGAGCAGAAAACAGACACACTAGTGCCCCGTTTGGAATAATTGCTTATTTTTTTATTTGATTTTGTTTTTTTTATTTTAGTTATTTTAGTTATTTTTTTATTTAATTAAATTATTATTCTTTTTAACTTAACTAGCTGAAAAAAAAATAATGAAAATATAAAAACTTTTGTGAAGACAAAAATGTCAAAATAAACTAATAAACTAAATTTTATATTATTTATTTTAATTTATTTTATATTTTAATTATTTTTCTTATTTTTTATTTTTAAGAAAATTAAATTGTTTAGAACTTTCAACACAATAACAAAATTAATTACATAATTAAGGATTAAGAGTCAAAGAGTTGGTAAAAGAGGATAAACTATAAACTCTATAATGAACGAGGAAATTAAGTTCTTCACAATTGATCCGTAAATTTTAGAGTTTATGGACAACCAATTAAATGTTGACAGGTTATTAATATTATTTCACCATAAATTGTTAATTCCTATTTGCATTACTTTTCCAGTTATACTACTACTTTAATTCGTAACATAAGTTTTTTTGGTAGTAAATAAGTTATGAATGACGTGTATTATTTTATTTTAAAAGTGATTAACATTTAATTAAAATATTTTATAACACAATAATACTCGTCATTTATAATTTATTTATTATTATTAATTATATATAATTATTATTTTTACTTATATAGAAAGGTAAAATTGTTTAATATGATCCAAAAAAAATTTAACATTTTATCAAAACTACCAATTTTTTAAAAATTAACTTAAAATTTGATTTACCAAACAACTTGCTTTGAATTAAATTTAATTTTTTAGCTAAAAATATAAAATAAAATTAAAAAATTTACTTATTTTTATCTTTAATGAATGTTTTTTTATATTTTTAGCTAAAATGTTAAATTTAGTTCAAAGCAGACTGTTTGATAAATTATCTTCTAAGTTAATTTTTTTTTAAATTGATTGTTCGGATAAAAAATTAATTTTTTTTAAAAAAAATTTCTTTAAATTGGATGTTTTTATTTTTTTATATAGTTAAAAAATAATAATTATATATAATTGTTGGTAGTAATAAATAAATTATGAATAACAGATATTATTGTATTTTAAATGTGATAAACGTTTGATTAAAATATTTTAATAATTAGTATTTTGATTTGATTTTTTTACTTGTTAATTTTCTTATTTTTTTACTAAATGAAACCATGATAAATTTATATATATATATATATATAAGTAATTAAAAAAATTAAAAAATTAAAAAACTTATGTAACAAATCATAGTAGAATTATAACTGAGAAAGTAATACAAGTACAAAATATGAATATGAGATAAAATAATTTTAATGAGCTGTCAATATTTAATTAATTGTCCGTAAACTCCAAAGTCTACGACAGAACCGTGAAGAACTTATTCAAAAACTCAAATTAAGGACCACTTGGTTGGCCACTTCTCAACCTATACACCCTATTCCAACTAAAATCTATTGGTGGTGGCGCCCTGTCATTAGCATAATTATTGAGACCCTACTGAGAATCTTTAAGTTGTTTGGCATTTTGATTGAAAACGTAAATAATATCTCATATTCAATTCAAATTTTTTTCACTTTTATTTAAATTTTTATTATTTTTAAAATATAATAATATTATATATTCATAACTTATTTACTACCACTATCAAATACTTATAGTATCTATTTGGAATGGCACAAAAATCTGACTTTTAAGAGGTTTAACTTTTTTAATAAAAAAGAAGAATAAAAAAATATTTGATTGTTTGAAATAATTTTTATAGTAATTTTTTTATTTTTTTTTATTTTTTATTAAAATGCTTAAAATACATTTACTTTTAATTTTTAAATTATAGTGTTTGAAATATTGGCACGGCTTTCTTTTTTATTTTTTTGAATAGAATTGATTTTTTAATATATGGGTATTATAGTAATTTTGTTTAAAAAAAAGTAAAGGTATTTGGAATATGTATTGATTTTTTTCTTGAATTAAGAGATAGAAAAAAAGTTAGTTAATTTTTTTTTTGAAATCAAACAGTGCAGCTTAAAAGTTGATTTTTTTTAAAATAAAAAAATAGCTTAAAAGCTAGTTTAAACACGTTGATAATTATTGATATCAAATATATGAAATTCACGTCAAGAAACGCAGACCAAATTTGAGAATGAAGTGTATAGTTTTGGCCTAATCAGTTGCATGTTTGGGCGTCGTTTTGGCGACAGTTGTCTTCTTTTATTGCATGCTATGCCAAAGAAGAAAGGTGGCAGGAAGGAGCAAATCGGCGATTCTCAATCGGTTCACTTACCACAGTTCAAGATGGACGAATTGGAGCCGTTCGAATTTGAGACGGAGTCGGGGAGTTCGTGGGTAGCAAACATCAAAGAACCGTCGGTGGCTGCCGTGGTGATGTTCGAGAATCTATTGAGAAAGTCATTAATTTTCGACGAAACAGCAGTAAATTAGATACAAAGAAATTAGTCTACACTGAGAGAATCCAACAAACAGAGAAATTAGGGTTAAAATTAGGGTTAAAAAAATTACGAAAAAGGGGAAAATTAGATACGGAGAAATTAGAGATAGAGAAAATTGAGAAAAAGAAAAAATTAGGATTAAAATTAGGTCTTTTGTGTTTTAGAGCTAAAATTAATGTTTATGTCAAGATTAGGATAAGAGTTAAGATTAGGATTGACTTTTAAAAATATAAGAAGATGGACCTTAATCCCATAGGAGGTGAAGGACCAGTCAGGGGTAAAATTGTAAAGATGTATTTTTATGTTAATGCCATGTAATTGAGAAGATTGATATGGGAGATTATAGTCATTTCAGATACTTTAGAAGAGCTCATTGTATTTTCACTTAACCTCATGGGAGATAAATGTAATTTATTCATAAAAATAATATATATACACATACATACACTTGAAAAATGTCTTTTAATATTCATACTTTAAAAGTTTAAATAGACTTTACATTACCCCTAAAATGCATTTATTACTCATCAATCATCTCTAATTTGGCAATCTCCCATCTTTTCTCTCTCGACTCTCTATTTCTTCGGCTCTTGTGACATTACAAAATAAAGATTAAAATTTCCTATTGTTCTCTGCTACAGAGTTAGGCAATACAAGTTCTATTGAAGTGAAATAACTGGTTGAAACACCTTCTACAACACCTATTTTTATATCGTTCACCTTTATTAACCTAAACATTACATACAACAAAAGAGGCATTAATTTTCCCCCTGACATAAATAAACTAAATAGTTTTAAAATGCACATGACATCTTAAGGTGTATTTACACTCTTTGAAATTAACAGTAGCAGCCACCAAGTACAGAGCACCCTTCTAAATACTTCCCACGTTGCCTAGCAACGTGTCATTGTAATCTGTCCACACATCAATAGGACAAAATCGGTCTACAACTTCTAGTACTTGCCCCATAAAGTCTCCGTCCTTTCCACCGATAAGCTTATACCTTAACTTTTTCAGTATCCGGAATCTATTTGCTTGATCTGGGTCCACTATCCAGGTCTCTGGATTACCCTCATCAACCCCAATAAATATCTTATCCGGCGTCGAAACAGAATCAGATGGGGCATTGTCACTTACAATGAACAATATGATGTGCTGTACCTGGTCAAGTTTCTTTGCCTCAGCCCCAAGAGATTCACAATTAATTTTACCCCCTTAACGACAATTTTATCTGATTGGCGATCAGATCTCTTATTTTTCAAATCAATTCCATTAAGCAACCTCGACACACCTTTATTGATAAACATTATATCCTTCATCTGTTCATCATATACTTGCAATTCCTCGGCATTCCTCTTAGTCCTTTTAATATATCTGGGAATATTCTGCACATAACGTCTGCGGAAAGGGTAGGGACGATAAGGAGCCCGTCCACGGTAATTACGTTTAAATCCACTACCTCCGAGATTTCTCGTTCTCCGATAAGCAAATGGGGTACGATATGGACTGCTTGTTGCTGCGCCCATTTTTAATGAAGCACTCCAAAAATGATATTCTAACAGATCTGGAATTCCTCTTACCTCTACTAATCATTCCGTTCAGCGGCCTTAGCTTTGATATTAACTCCCTCTCTTCCTCGCACGCTGGAACAAATTTCGCCGGAACTAACCGCCGGCTCTCTTCCCACAGTTCTACTTGCCACGTCAAGTAACGATCTACACACATTTGAATGAACTGACCGTAATTCACGGGATAATCTTCTAAGCAGTACAACATTGTATGCCAATGTAATCAACAGCAGTAACAGAGAAAAGAGGAGTGCAAAGGTAATATACCATGAAAGAAAATCACCAAGATAGCTGTCCAAATTCACGAGCATGTTCTCCTTCTAAAAGTGAAAATGGCAAAACAACGCTTTTATAACAGCAGGGATAGCGTACTCAGGAAGCTTCAAATTTGAAATTCAAATTTTGAAATGGGCAAGACTTTTCCTGCATAACACTGTAGTCTACTTTTTACTATTTTTTTAATAATTATGTCGGTGCCAGCTGTACTACGAGACAAAAAGTGATAAATGATACCCGATAACATGTCTTGTAACATGTACGGTCCACCTATTTTATGACGTCACCCACGTGGAGGTGGGACCTACCGCGCCCCTAAAGACAGCTATACCATTTCAGGGGCTTTGTATAACTATATATTCTCTATTCTCATTCTTCTCATCAATTATTTAACAGTAAAGTAAAAAATTTACTATTAAGAGATGACAGCTGTACATTTTCAAGACTTTTTATAAGTATCTCTTATCTATTCTCATTTTTTTTACCTATATTATAACAGTAAAGCTAAAAATTCACTGTAGTGGGATGGCGGGTTTTTTGAATTTTAAAATTACAAAATTTTAAATTGGGATATTCTATTGATGTTCATAAATTCCTGAGAATCCTGAGAAGACTTCATCAAATTTAATATGGAACAATTTAGCACTATTCGCATGTGATTTTACTATTTCTCACGTGGAAATTTCTCTTCCAAGATTCCCGTTAATGTCATTCGTTTATATTTATTTAATTTTATTTTTGTAGTTAATTAATTTGTTATTAAATAACTATTCAAGGGGATGTGAATACCTGTTAAGCCCTCCGGGGGTTTAAATTTAGCGAGGCATAAATAAAATTATTACTTATTTTTAAATTTTATTTTATTTCGTAATTATTAAGGTAAATTTGAATACTGTTAAATTCTTCGGAGATAAAACACTACTCGCTTCGCGTAAGTTTGCTCGGCACAGCCGAGTGTTGATCGCTGTATGACACGATCAACTATCATATACATTGCAGTACTGTACTATTTTTGCTTAATTGATACGTGAGAAGAATATTTTTTTTCCATTGTAAATTTATTTTATTGCAGGTACATAATTTTATTTTAATTGTGTATAGTTTCTTTATCTTTTATTCACAAATATTTTTTGTCATATAATATATCTATTAGAAAATTTGAATCAGTGTATTCTAAATGCTAAAAAAAAAAAAATTGATTCAATCTCAAAAAGAAAATGTTGAATTTTTTTTTACTAACAATAAACAAAATATACCAAAAAATAAAGATGAAGAGTTAGATGATACTAGATTAAATAATGATAATGAAAATATGGATGATAAGCAAATATATAGTATAACAAATACCATTGAAAAAAACAACAAAATTTAAATGATAATAAAATAATACAAAAAAATGACAATGAAAATAAACTTAGGTTTCGTTTGTTTTACCAAAAAAAATGTTTTCTAAAAAATATTTTTCTCATTTTTTGGTGTTTGGTACAATGAAAATTAAAAATTAACGGAAAATATTTTCTTAATCAATGAAAAATAGTTAATTTTGGTAAAAAAATATTTTTCGTTTTTTTAGGGTGAAAAATATTTTCTACCCTTACCAGCGGGGGTCAAGGGTCTTGAAATTCCAGATATCTCAAGGTTTGGGGGTTTAGAGTCTCAAAATTCCACGGGTTAGAATCTTGAGGTTCCGTGAGTTCAAGAGATCGAGATCTCGAATGTGCTGAGAGTCTTGAGGTTCTAAGAAACTGAAATTTCAATGGTCCAAAAGATTAAGAATTCGAGAGCAAATTAAATATTAAATTTTAAAAATTATGAATTATTAAATATTTAATAATTTTTTATGAAAGCCAAACAACATAAAATATTTTTAAAAAATATTTCATATCACAACCAAACAGAGAATAAGTCATTTTTCAAAAAGGTTTTCCATAAAAAATATTTTATGTTAAAAATATTTTCAACCCAAATAAACAAAACTTTAGTGATAATCAAATATACAATATAACCGTATTTGGAAACAAAACATATCTAAGAATGACTATGTCACAAAAAAATTAAGTAGTTTAAAAATAATATCAATTATAAAAGATATATTTTGAAAACATAAATACAAAAAAATTAACAAATAATTCAGTAAAAACAAAAATAAATAAATTTTAACTAAGCTAAATTATAATATAAAATTTTATAAGAAAACCTATTTATATTTTTGTCTCAAGTCTCAAATTAACTTGAACCCTCTCTGATTCGGGTATAGCATTGCTTGATACAAACCAACAAATTTACACAAATACCCTCTTGCACTCCCCGGACAACCAATTATTTAACTTTATTATATGATCGTTTGGACTATTATTGAGCGTGGGCCGCAATGCGGGCCGGTTAGAGTCCCACGGAAATTTCCATAAAAACACAGCAAATTTTGCCAAAACAAGAGAGAGAGAGAGAGAGAGAGAGAGAGAGAGGAAAAAGAGAGTGCTCTAACAGTAACATATTTATATAATGACAGACAGCTGACTGTAAAGCATTAAAGGTCAGAAAATGCATGCAACCATGGCACATAACACACACATGAAAAAGAAGATATTAACTATAACAAAAACGGTACTTCAAATAAAAAACTATATATTGCAGTCTCTTTTCCCACCTTGCCTCCATCTAGCTCACTAACACAGCACAAAAGAAAAGAGAGAAAAAGCCCCTTTTCCAATAAGCAGGTATTATAGATCTATCTAGATTTACAAGATGGGAAGATAAGGTAAAAAAACAAAAAACAAAGAAAAAGAGAGAACCACCCCAAAAAGAAAAAAAAAAGATGAGAAAATAGACCATACAATCAAGGATATTATTAAACCACAAAAAAAAAAAAAAAAAAAAAAGAGAACCCCTAAAAACCCAAACCAACCCTCCCTCCTGTCTAAAAGGGTATGGAGACCTGTTAGAAGCTAACAATCCCCCCTAATCATAATGACAATAAATGGGGCTCTCGCATTTTCTATCATCATTCTTATAAGAAAGAAAGCCCACCTTACCACTTGAAAAATAAAAAAGAAAGGAAAATGTTGAAAAGGGCTTTTCTTCTTCCCTACCTCTCTTCTACATATCTCCCTCGTTAAAATCTACTTGAAAGAAGTAAGGCAGAACCCTCCCTCCCTCTCCCTCTCCCTCTCTCCCTCCTTCCCTCCTTCCCTCCTTCCCTCCTCCACAGGGTGGCCCTCAACTGAAGAATTAATTAGCCAACATTTGCCTCTGTTCACTTTTTCGTATGAGTTGTCCTGTTATAAAACAGCAACAGCAGTGCTTCTTCTCTTAACTAATCAGCCGGTAAAAGATCAAATCATTGACGACCACCCTTGTGCACCCCACAAAGCTAGCAACCATTTGATGCAATCCCGTTCGTAACCCCATTTGCTGCAATCCTTTTCTCTGACAATGCAGCCGCCAATTTGGCATCCTTTGGAGTGTCAACACCAGATTTTGTAATTGATTCGTTTTCTGAAAGATTAACATTCCCGTTGGTCTGAACGGCAGGGGCTTCAGAGGCAGCATCTGAAAACTTCTGCAACTTCACTTCTCCATTTGCAACTTCTCTGTTCTTTTCATCACTTGGTTTCCCTTCCCACATCTGAATTTTAAAACAGACTAGATCAGCTTAGGTTACAATGAACCATGTTATGTCAGAAAGGAAAAAATGGTCCAGACAAATTGTTTGTGTTTGGTGCAGCTTAAATTTTGAACTTATAAATTATGGCAAAAATATGTGAATACGACTTTACGCAAAAGTTGTAAATATTTGTTAAAATTGTGAACTTACAACTTCAAGTAGTAGAATTTGTATTTCTTGATTTAAAATAAACTAGCAAAACACAATGGGATGTTGTACATATGAGATGAAAAATCATATAGGCCTTGCCTGCTTCTGGAACTGCTGTTGCTTGGCCTTCTTCTCTTGAATTGTAGTCTGGCGACCCTCATAAAAACCAAAATCATCGAGGATGCATGTCCTGCTGGAATGAGCCTTGAATATTTTCAGCAATTGAAGCCCCTGATCCAATTTGACCTACATAAATAGCATGGAACTTGTGATTTAAAAGAAGATGGAACAGAACAAAATATTTCTTAAAAAATGCGCGAGAACCACCAGAATAAATACATACTTCTTGAGTATCCCTACTGTTAGTGACTGGTTTGTTTTCATTATTTTCCAGAGTAATGTGCTTCAACAGACTATTGGGAACATCCTTTACAATGTGCCACTTGACAGGGAAGCAACCATTCCACTTGTCTTGTTGCCAATACTCAAAATTCTTGTGGAAATCAACAGGCCCTGCCATCTCCGCAACACCAACAAATTGCCCACTAGTATTGACCTACTCGCAACAATTCAAAATTAGTCGCCAATCCTAGCAAAGTAAAGAATGAAACAATACTTGCAAAACAAGAAGTATCAAGTGCTTACTGAGAAGAAAAGAAAAATGGGGCAGCCACCAGACTTCTGCTGAGCCTCTTGGTATGCTGCATCAAGCTTTTTATTGCCATTTGGTGTGCTGGCCCACACGTTATACTTGATGCTCTTGTGAACATCATCCTCGCTATATGACTTAATGATGAAGAACTTCGCATCGCTATAATTCTCAGGGAAATCTACTTTGTTGTATTGTTCTCGATCTGGAATAACACTCAACTTATCTTTCTCATTGTTATTTGTTGGATTTAAGGGGATGTTCTGCCCCTTCACTGCCAAGGGAACAGGAGTAAATCCCTTTTGGTTCTTGGTGCTCTTTGCTCTTGGTCCCCGGTTTAGCTCATTCAAACCATCAATGTTCTCATTGTTGTAACCAAAGAAACCATTGCTTCGCCCCCTGGGTTTGTACTTATTATCAACCCCAAACCACCCACGCCCATTTGTCCGTGAATCATAACCATTTGATCCAAAAGCAAAACCAGATCTGAAGGTGCTCCCATACTGGTCATATAATTTGTTGGGGTACACCCTATTCATATATCCAGTAGCTGTGTTCAAGCTGGACATTGGTCTTGGTTGGTTCAACCCCTGCATGTATGATTAAAAAGTTTCCTAAGAGGCAAATTCTATTATAAAATCCATCTAGAGAGCTTGTATCATAAAACATTTCAAAATAAGTCCACCAGTGATCCAACAGATTGACAACATAATAGAACAAAGTAAATACAACTCATGGATCAGCCAATTCAGAATTGGTTCAAGCACTTTAAACATTGGAACAAATTCAATGATTGAACTGACCAAGAGTAAATTTCTTAATATTCCATCATTTTCTACTAGCAGAATTGGTGTATATTTCGAAGTACTACTTGTCTGTGTAGGACTTGATATGGAATAAGACCACATACCATAAGGTGAGAATGAGGACGATAATTATGGTTCTTTGATGATGGGGCATTATTTGCAAGCGATATTGATGAAACCATTGATGTGGGAGTCACAGGCCTAGGCTGCCCATCAGAAAATACTGGGCCATCCAACCAAGGGATGGGAGACCTTAAGCCATCAAAGCCAAATCTAGGATCTTGAAATCCAGAGGCGGGAAGTCCTCCAGGAAGACCACTCCTTCCATAAGCACCATTTGAATTAAAGGATGAGTTCTGATATGTTTGTTTGGTGAGTGCAGAACCACTATTACCCTTTACACCCCCACCGTTAGCAATTGCATTCGAGTTTCCATGAGCAGTTTCCATGGTTAAAGGTGCTTGATCAGCACCTGCAGAATTGGACATCTCGCCCTTTGGAGGGGCAGCTGGAGTAGGATTGTAAGCCGCGCTGGTAGGGGTCAAGGGTTGGAAATATGGAGTTGGATACTGGTAATGCTGAGCCCCGTATAGGTGTCCATCATTCCCCATAGTTGGAACCGGGGAACCAGCAGGGGAATACGGGCCATAGGGTGCATACCCATAACCATGGTGATACATAAGGGACCCGTTGTCCCCATAAACTCCCTGAAAAAAAGTGTACCAGACATCATTAGATCACAAATTATAATGGATACAATCCTGAACACAAGTACGACAACCAATTGCAAAGCTAATTAATAAATGCTATCGATCCATTTCATTACTCCACCCAACTCAACAATTTGTTCCCCAGTTGGGGTGGGCTACATGATTACATTTCTTCCCATTAATTCTATTCCTATACCCACACTGTAATCAGATCCTTCTCCATTACCGTTCTACAAATGGATTAAAGATTCCTCCCTACGGAGGCATTAATTGGTCAAATCACAATTCATCAGAGATAGAAATACAGATTATAACCAGAAACAGAGGTGAACAAATCAAATTACTTACAGGAGGAATTTCAACTCCCTCTGGATTTACATATCTTGAGTAGTCATCCCATTCATTAGCAGTCCCATCATAACCTATGAAAAAATGTTCAATTAAAGTATCAGACCATACAGAATATTACACACCCTTTCCCTATAGAAATCATAAGAGGAACAGTATGATTATCTAGCCCTTGGAATATGAAATCTTATAAAATAAAACAGTACTATTCTCCAAAAAATTTAAGTTTAAGATTTTTATCAACTTACTGCCATAATAATAAGCAGTAGATGGATAACCGTTGGGAAGATAGCACATAGCGGGGTCCATAAAATCCTGCAAGAATGGAGTCATGGAACGCTCATACGACGGGATCTGAACATTTGTAGCATCACCTGAATCAGCAGAAGGCTGCACAGAAAGCAACAATAATAACTCCATGTCATTTAGCCTAGAACACTAGCTTCTTATTAAATATAAACAATCACCAACAAGTAAAACAGAGAAAAGCTGCAAATCACCTTCTTGGTAGGCTCAGGAATTTCTAGATTCTTGGCTTGAGAATCCAATGATAATTTTTGGAGTAAATCTGTGGCTTCTATAAAAATAAAAGTAAAGGAAAAGCCATGGTTTACAGAGACTACTCAAAACAAAGGAATATAACACGATTTTACTATATCTATCTACAAACTTAAAACGCAAGAGCCTTAATTTATATAACATGAACACAAGCCAAATTTGAAATCTCTGAATCCAGATCTTAGGACAGAACTTAAAAAAACAAAAAAAAAAACGAAAACGAAAAAAACAAAAACCCCGCTTCGGCTAGAATCAAGAAAAAGTGGATCTTTTCTACAACCTATGAACTCTTTAGAAGCCTAAACTGAACAACTATTCTAGTAACAGTTATGCTCAACATGAGACTAGAGAAACGATGAACAAACCAGATATATATTGATACAAAACAACGAGCATGCCACAGATATACAAGAAGTTCACAAATAGATTCAGCGTTTCAAACATCAAAAACACCCCCGAGATTCAAATCCAAAACCCTACACATCCAAGAAGATATACAGAGCACAGATCTATAGTTGTTTACGAAATAAATAAACAAGAAAGAAGATAGTAAAAATCAAGACATGATTAAAACGAAAAAAATTGCAAGAAACAGCAGATCAGAAAATCAATCGAAAGAAACGCAAAAGTCAAGTTATAAACCATAATATGATTAAAGTAGGTGAGGATACGATCTGCGGGAGGAGCAACGGTGGCCATGAGCGGATCTTGATCTGAAACCCTAAATCTGATTGGGGTTTTGGGGGGAGGAAAAATAGTGAAATAGATAGAGAAATCTTAGAGGAGGGGACAAGGGCGGAAGTATCAGCCGCCAAGGAAGGGAAGAGTTTGGGTTTTGAGAGAGAAAGGGTTTTGGTCCATCCAAAAGTCGTGATTGAAATAGCACCACGGTTTCACATCCCCAAGCCCCCTCTATTTTCCTAATTTACTTTCGAGCCCCCTCACGATGTTACCGGCGGGTGATCCAATTACGTCATCGCGTGATTCCTATTGGTTGAATATGTGCCACGAAGGCAACCGGAACCACGCAAATGTTTTATATTTACTTTAATAAATAATAAAAAATTTAAATCAAAATATATATAAAAAAAATACGAGAAATAGTTTCCAAAAAAAAAACCATTAGGCTTTTAGCCAATAGTTAATGGCCTGTTTGGGCATCTAAAAAGTTAATTTTTGTTATTAAAAAATAAAATTTTAATTATACCGTTTGAATTTTTAAAAAATTAATTAATTTTTTTTATAAAAAGTATATTCACAGCTTAAACATTATTTTTTTGAATTAAAATAATTATAATTCTTTCAATTAAAAAATTAACTCTACTATCAACAAATAAAAAAATCATATCAACATCCTAAATGTTATAATTTAAAAATAAAAAATAAGAGTATATTAAATATTTCAATAAAAAAATAAAAAAATTTATCTTTAAAAAAATTATTTTAAATACTCTAATTTCTTTTTCTTCTTGTTTTTTTTAAAACTAAACTCTTTAAAATCAAGTTTTTTTTTTTTTGACATCTCAACCAATGACGAACGCTTGGTCTAAAAGCCTATTGATTTTTTTAGGTTTTATTTTTGTCATTTTTTAATATTTTTATATTTTAATTTATGTTTTTGATCTTTTGATTTCTAAGAATCTAAGAAATATGATAATTTAAGCCAAAGTTAAAAAACTAAAAAAAAATTCAAAAAAATATGCCCGTTTTCTTTTTTGTCTTATTAAAAAAATAATTTCTAATTTCTTATAATTAAAAAAGTTTAAAAAGCACACTTACTTGGGTTAATTTAAAAAAAATAAACAAAAAACAAAAAAAAAATTATATAAAAAAGTTAAGTCAAACACGCATTTAATTGTCACCCAAATAGAATTGTCTGTGAGAGAGTTTTATTTAAGCAGGCCGTGTGGATAGCAAGCAACCCATGCCTTGGGGACTTAACCATAAAAATACTAAAATTGGAAGCCCTAATCGTAAATGGACAAAGTTGAGGAATGAGAATCTGCCTTGTTCAGTGTCTAAAGAGTGTCTAAATGGGCTTGGGCCTCACTACTGTGTGGGGGACGTCCTATTCTAGGGCTCAAATCATAATTGTTTTTCTTTTTATTGGCTTAAAAGTTAGTTTTTAACTAAATAATATTTTTATTTATTTATTTATTTATTTAAAATAAAAATATATAATAAAAATACTTTAAGCAAAATTACGAAATCAAACTATATCCACAATTAAAATAATGACAGTAGAAAAATATGAAATAAGTATAAAAAAATATGGGGGAATGAAATTGGAAAGTCTTTGTGAACCAATGTAGGGGTGACCTGGTCCAATGAAGTTTCCAAGTAATGTAAGGATAAAGAAATTACTATTTATGTAGGATTAAATCAGGAGGTGGAAAACAAATATTTTTATTTTATATTGTAACAATTTAAGTAAATTATTTGTCTAATAATTTGAATAAAAAATCTAATAGTGTGGTCCAAAAATTTAAGTCTAAATTATTACTAGTTGTCCACAAATTTTATTATATACTAGACTTAATTCATATATCCTAACAATATAAAATGGAGTATCACAAATATCCACAATGTTAAATACCTTTTTATTTGCAAAAATATATTCTTAAAACTTAAACTTTTACAGATGAGTTGTTCATGGTGTTTGGCATTGGTAAAATTAGTAACTTATAGATTATAATTTCTAACCCAAGTTGTTAGTGTTTAATAGAAATTATAACTTGTAGTTAAAATAACATCGAAGCGGGGGCATACTCTATTTTAAGGACACAATATTGAACATTAGACTCGATTACAATATCTGTTCTGTATGCCTGGTTACTTTCGTTCTTTTATGTTCTATTTTTTAGAATATTTTGTTTTGTTCTTTATTCATTTTCTGTTCAAAAAAAAATTGTGACAAAAAACAGTGTTTATTTCAAACCGTTTTACTTTAATTTTGTTCTATATTTTTCTGTTTTTGCATACATAAAACTATTTTCGAAATTTTATTTTCTTTTTGGTTTTATGATCTGTTCTACCATCTCTCTTCAAATCTGTATTCTGTTTTATATTTACAAAATAATGTTTTATTTATAAAATAGTGTTTTATTTCTGTTTCTGCTGCACATTTCTGTTTCAGATTTTTGTTTAAAACAAAATTTGTATTTTATTTTAATAAAATGTTTTAATCAAACTGTTTATGAGTTTGCTTTATTTTTATTTGTTGTAGTTAATATATACCGAAAATAGATTAGCACAGTTCTGTTTTAGATTAAGTTTGTTGTAATTTTTATTACTTTTTTTGTTGCTGTATTTTTTACAATTGTTGATTCGAATTTAGTATACAGACAGATTGTTATTTTCAGTATCAAAGCCAATAATCTTAAGATAGAATAGTATATTCTTAGTTTCTGAAATTTTTCTGTCGGTACTTGTTTAAACATTTATTACCGAAAACAGATTAACACAATTCTATTTTAGATTAAGTTTGCTGTAATTTTTATTACTGCTTTTGTTGTTATATTTTTTACAGTTGTTAATTCGATTTTAGTATATCGATAGATTATTATTTTCAATATCAAAGCCAATAATCTTAAAATAGAATAGCATATTCTTATTGAGAAATTGGACATCAACAAGGTGCAAATTTTTAATGTACAATATCATGCAATTTACATAAATTATCAAACTTGTGAGAAAAAAGATCAAATAATTTTTGATAAACCGCATGAAGAAGGTATGCACAACCAATTAAGACAAAGTAACTCAGGTAGAATTACAACATGGGCCTATATCTACACCAAGAGCCTACATGCCTTACTACCCCAGCCAAGTTAGATAAGCAAGCTACTACTATATATGAATTCATAAGAAATAATTTCAACAAGTAACTTGAGACACAACTTAAAATTTCTATACAATGAAACAAAGACCTTGGCTCAGCAGTATCTGCAATAGCTAATTGGAAGAGAAAATTTTCTAGCTAGTTGCTGATTGCAAGATTGGCAAAAAAATTTGCTAGCTGATATAATTTCACATTGGTTCAGTATAAAATGAGATATAATATTGGTTAATGGGAGTGTCTAGCCGAGCTTCTACCACTAATTTTTAGCTTTTTGTTACTAATTTTAACTATAAACTGCAATCTTTTCTAAATATTCACAATTTTTACTATAATTTTTAATCACTTTTTTTTTCTATCTCAGCTAAAAATTACAATTTTACCAAATACTCACAACATTTGCTACAAGCTATAATTTATAAGTTAATAACAATAGCATTCCAAAAAATGTTATAGCTCGTAGTTTAAACTTTTAAGTGAAATATAATGTTGACTTTATCATAAATCATGGTTTTATTATGGAAAATAAGATTTTTATATGGTGCAGACCTTAGCTTATATAGAGTTAATTTTTAACAAAATAAGAAATCTCCGGCATACGACATAGAGACAAAAAAAAAAAATACACTTACAATTATAAATGTTAGGACTTTGAGTCCATTTAAATTTGAAAATTTTATTTAATATAAAAATTTTATGATTAAAAGAATTTAGTTGTCTTTATAATTCTAGATGTAAAAATCCTAATACATTTAGGAGTCATAAGATTTATTAAAACTCTTGTTGAAGTAATGAGTTTCAAAGTGTTTGGAGTTTTAATTATATTAAAAATTTCATGTCAAATTTTTATTTATATCGTAAGACTTAAGTACAACAGTTGGAGCTTAAAGTACAGGTAAATAAAATAGAATTGAGCAAGTGCAAGTCATGCAGGATACAAATTGCTACTTGACCGTTCGAGCTTGAGCTGTGGATAATTCGTTCGAGCGAACTCTTAGTAATTTTATTTTCACAGAAACTCGAACTACTAGATTTGTTTGCCTATATAATGAAGCATACATCAAACTTGAAAAACATACTTAGAGAATATTCTTCCAAATCATTCAAGATTTATTTCTAAGTGTCTTTCGAGTTTAAAAAAGAACAAATAAAATTCGTGTTTGATTTAGATGAATTTCTAAGTTTACCGACAGATAATTCTATCGGTGTGAAGTATTGAGAATTCGATCATTGTAAAATTATGAGGATTCGTTATTGCGGTGATCAAGTAGAGAACGGTGTATGTGAATTTGGCAAATAAATTTAAGACGTTTGGATTGAGAATTCAATCAAAGTTTGTAAGTGGGTGTCTTGTAACTGTTCGATTGTTTAGTACTTAATTACCTAAGTTTGGATTGATTTCGTGATTTTTAACCAAATTAAGATTTTTCACGTAAGAAATTACAAATATCTTATTGTGGGTGTTTCGTTTGATTTTTAATTACTTATGATTGCTTAGATTTAATTTAATTTAATTTAACAACTGACGTTATCTCATTTTGTTGTACATCAAATAATTCAAATATTATTTTTTTAATAAATATAAATAAACTACACATAACAAAATCTTTAAAAGGCAACGGCATGTAAGGGAAGGTGTTAAAGAATATAGAATCACACATTAGTTTAATTAGGTATAAAATGGGTGATCATGATCACATAAAAACAAATTAACAATAATCACTAGGGCCTTGATGCTTAGTTTGTTTCGGTATTTAAAGTTATTTAATTTTTTACGTAATAATATTTTAATAAAATTAACATTAAGAAATATTTATATTTTTCTACTGATAAGTTAAAACTTCAGTTTAATCAAATAATATTATTTTTCACTTATTTAGTGTAAAACGAGTTTTCAGACAAACACTAATATCACATTGAGAGCAGCACATCCACATGCAAGTAGGTGATTCTTAATTGATGTACGTTTAATCTCTTTCGTTCATTTTGTCTGTCTCTGGATAATCCTGACCCCACATGATTGTCTTACTAGGATTAAAATTAAGTTTATGTTTAGGGTTTTTTTTTTAAAGCTCTTTTTTATTCATTTTATATTCTTTTATTTTTTGATTTAAGGTTTTTAAAATTTTTAATTCATCGTGATAAACCGAACTTAAATATATAATCATTTTTAAAAATATAATTATTTTAAATTTTTTATTTTTTATTTTTTATTTTTTATTTTTTTCGATCCTAACACCCTAAGTCCTAATCACACAATTTCTTCAATCTCTTTGACTCACAGGTAATGATAACCCAAGTCGGCATGTCCCTTTCATATAGAGAATTTGGAAGTGCGGCCATCCATTCTACAATTGCCCAGAATCTTCAGTTTTCTTTGGCCGTGTTTGGATTATTTTTCCAGTAATTTTTGTTTATTTTTATTTTGTTTTTGGACTTTTTATATTTTTTATCAATTTTTTTTTGAATTCACTTGATGAGAGAAACAGGAAATGTAAAAAAATGGGACCAAAAGATGATTATTTATTTTACTAAAAAAAAAAGTAATATATATAGAATTGACTGATTTCGACTTACTATAATTTTTTTGAGTTATTTTCACATTTTGGTTAATATTTTTTACTTTTCTTGTTAATCTCAGTGGGTATGTGTCTTATATTCAGCGAATTTATATAATTATAATTTTATTTATATGCATTTGAATTGTGTTGAAATCATGAATCTATAAAAAAATATAATATGTGTATGATTTTATAATTATATAGAATTAGGATTTACTTATAAATAAAAATTTATAATTCTAATTGTTGTATGGAGAGTTGAATCAAATGAGTAGAGATATAGGGAGAAGCGAAAAAATACCGAGAGCGTCGAGGTAATTTTTGAGTAGAGAAACGAAATTTGTTTTAAGACTCGGATTGTAACTGTCGAGTTTGGAGTATTTTTGATCTCATGATTGTATACTCTGCGGTTATAATAAATTATCTCTCTCACCCGTTGACGTAGACATGCTATATCGAACCATGTAAATTTTTTTTGTGATTTTCTCTCTCGTGTGTGCGTAATTGTGTTTCCGTTTATGTTCATGAATTGGTAATTAAATCTTAACAGTGATAGATGTCAAAAATATATTAATTTGATCAAATATTTAAAAATAAAAATAACCAGCATAAAATAATTAACTGAAAAACACATTAGGTATATATGTTTTATTCCCAGTTCTTTGGAGCGGAGATAATTACTACAAGAAAAAACACCTTTAGCGATCACAATTTGGTCGGCAAAAGTAATTATTTAGTCGCCAAAAGCTTTTACTGACCAAACATTTATGAGTGAAAAAAATGCATTTGTTATAACGCAGTTTGAACTTCATGTAATACCTTTCACATGTGTAGTTTGAGCATTTCATATAAGGAGTCCAAAAAATAAATATATTTCAATTTGGTCGCTAAAAAGTACACTTTTGCTGACTAAAATCAATTTGGTCGCAGAAAACTCTGGACTTTCGTTGACCAAAATCAATTTGGTTGCGAAAGGGTATACTTTTGCCGACTATAATGTATTTTGTCACACAAAGTGTACACTTTTGTCGACCAAACTATATTTGGTGGTGAAAAGGTTATACTTTGGCCGACCAAACTATATTTGGTCGGCAAAAGTGTATTTTTTTGTAGTGAATATTCAAGAGGGGTCATTATGTGAGGTTTAAGATGGAGAGAGTATAGGTGTTGTGAATGAGTGTTTGATGCTAGGGATCTATTTTTTGGCCCTTGAAAAGTCTCCCCTCTTGCACGAGAGGAGGGCTAGTTATGCATGATTTTTTTTATTTCTCCTATTTGTTTGGAGTGGAGATAAAATTCGAGTGGGGACATCATGTGAGGTTAAGGTTGAGGGAGTGTGGAGATGTGAGTGTTTGTTTGTTTATTAGGGATGACTTTGCACTAGTTCTGAATCCTTTTGGTAACTACATGTTTTATTGCCTTTATAAAGTTTCAATTTGGGGCTTGAAGGGGGTTGTCTCTTTTAATTTTATTTTGATTTTTTGATTTGTTCTTTCAGGCCACGAGTCGCCGCCAATCCAAGAAAGAAAAAACCCAAGCTCTTTTGACACATTCGGCACTAGTTATATTGGGATGCTTTGTTCTTTTGGATTTTCTAGCTATGAGGGTCTGTTCATGGCATAGGTTTTTTTTTTTTGAATATTTCCCTGTGGGTTTCTATTTTCGGTCATTTTAGTGTGGATCTTGTTGAAGACTTTTGCTGCCGTTTTGGCTAGGTTGTCTAGCAGGTTATGGTGGTTGGGGCTGGTTCTTGTCTTCTACAGAGGTGTGTTTCTTTGGCATGTAGCTTCCAATGGCGCAATTTCAATTGCTTTCAGGGACTATGGTGTTCAATGGTCTGTTTGGTTAGGTTTTTTGGTTGTTTTGTTAAGCCATGGCCTGTTTTATATGTTATGTGTGCGTCTTCCATATCTTTAGCTTTACGTGGCTGTTCTTTGGTAGCAGGGGTTTTTATAGCCCGAAGCAGATTACTTAAGTGCCAAAATTTAAGCAGATGTAAAATAATTTTGCTTTTATGCTTCGAACCTGGCTGCTATTTTGTTCTTAATGTTCTTGCTAGGTTTTGAAGTGGATAATTTTTCATGCGTACATTATTTCTCTTGTTCGAGTTTGTGAAATGTTGACGTACATAAAGCTTTTGTGGTTGTCGCACCAGATGGGTCTTAATGCTCCCTAAAGTTTGTGGGTATTTGGTGTCATTTTGTTTTTCAGTTATTTGAATTCAGTGTAAGCTCATATCTCTCCTCATTACCTTGTGGATATGATGGTGGCTCTTGGAAGTTGCCTTTGTTTATAGATTATTTTTGTAATTTCTTGGATATACCCCGTGTAAACATGTAATTTTTTTCTTTTATATCACAATTAATTCACCCAAGAAAACACATTAGTTATAACAAAATACTTTATTGGTGGTTGAAAGTTCAAAAAATAGCTCATTAGAGTCATGTTTGTTAACTTTCAACAAAGAAAAAGAAAAAAACTACATAATTAAGTTTTCCTCCGGTGGGTCCCCTTCGACGATTAAATTAGTTTTCGATGGAGTAGGGAGCATACCAAAAGCTAGAGAGAGAATTCTGTTAAAATCGTACCTAAATTCATGATTGATAGTCCTTTATAAAGTACCTTCTGGGACATTGGCGTGGTCCCCCATGCAAAACAGTTATGACAGTCCGTACTGGTGACCTCCTCCTGTCTCAAGTTAACCCACGTGTTGGCTACACTCCGCCCTGACCAGCGGAGCACAAAGACCAAATAGGTAAGCAGATCAGGATGGACAAGCTGATCAGGATGGACACGTAGATCAGGATAAAGAATTTGATTGGGTGAATGAGTGTGCTATAGGGACTACCCTTCGCCCAACTAGCCTGCTCAGTCCCATGGTCAACATCCTCTGACCAAGGCACAAGACCAAATTACCCTTGCTATCCATTAGTGGTCTCTTATTCTTGAATAACATTCTGTGCAGTGAATGCTGATAAGGAATTTGCTTTTAAAAGGTATTTAGTTAGTCGTAAGATCTTTAAGGGATTGTTTTCGCGTTATTCTCGATTAGTGCAAAAATTGAAAAGTTATGAGGGTAGCCAAACGAGCTATGGCGGCGGGAAAAGACAGCTGTTACCATGCCCTCCGAGTTGCCCTCAGAATGAGTGATGGCGCGGCTACAATTCCCTATGAGACATCGCACCCATGTACTTGACACGAGGTAAACATTGCACGGTTCAATATTCACCATCCACGCGCCCCATTTTTAGCCATAGATTTCATCACCTTTGGGTAAATCTCAACCGTCCAAAGTTAAAGTGCCTATAATGACTTTTAAATTCCTTGTCTTTTCAATCATTTGGATATTTTGAAGAACTTTGTGGCGATTTCGAGTGATCCTCAAGGCTTTTTCGTTTAATAGAGCAACTTTCTTCTTCTCAATCTGGGTACTTCTCTTTTCTCCTTTCTGATTGTCGTTTGAATCTTTATTTCTCTGATTTTTCATAAATTTCTGCCATTATCACTTTCATATTTGATTAGGGCTTTGATTTTATCGGTCTTAAGGCTGTTAGTTTGTCATCATTCGTTGTGGTTCTTAGGATTTTCCTTATTTTTGTCAATAAATCTATATCTAGTGGTAGAGTGAATGTCGTGGTATCTAGCAGTTCTAGTGAAGAAGTAGAATCTTCATTTCTAGAGATTCAAGACAAATACCTTGGTAAACCGCCTTCTATTAAACCTTCATCCTCCTTCTTTGGTTCTACCCCCATCGCTGACTACATTCTGCAATTTTGTCCTCCTGTGATATCTGACTCTTCTTGTCCTGCTCCTTTGGTTGTTATAAAATTTTTATTTTTAATTTTCTGTTTCTCTCTCATCGACGAGAGCTCCTCTACAGAGCTCTCTGGAGGAGAGCTGATCACCCACCGCACTCATCGTAAACCTTTTCCATCCTATGTTGATGAAGAGGAAAGGAAAGTCCCCTTAGAGGCATGTATTTTTGGATCGGCTTAAAAGGAAGGCTCGCCTCGTCAGTCCTATCTCACGGTGGATCGCCTTCACTTGCCCTTTTTGTGAATGGGGTTTCCTCGACTATTAACGCTCTAGATGAAAATAGATTTACAGCTCAGTACCAGACCCTAAGGTTTGTTATCTTAAAGGTTCTTGCCCTAGATAAGTGGGCTTGTTTTGATCTCCCAAGGTAGATCTATTTTTCTGAAGGAGCCTTGCAATCGGGCCTTCGCTTTCCTTTGCCTCGCTTTGTTCATGAAATTCTTGAATTCTTAGATGTTTCCCCTGGGCAGTTGGTCCCCAACGCTTAGAAGATTCTGATAGGGTGTATGATTTTGTGGCCTGCTGCCACTGATTAGAAATTCTTATTGACCATCCAAGAGTTCCTCTAGTGCTATAAGCCAGTTGAGCTTATATCAGGCTATGTTAGATTCCAAGCTCGTGATCACCGAGGGCTGATCACCGGGTTGCCTAAGGCGAACAAGGGCTAGAAGGATCATTTTATCTTTGTCTTCGAAGAAGGTTGGGAATTCCAACCGTGAAAATTTGTTGATGACATTACCCTAAGAGTTCAGAGAATGTGTAACAACCCCCCCAAAAGACGGTTAGTTTTATGTGAATTATGTCTCTCATCATTTATGTTCTCCATTGGGGGATATATATATAGATATATTTTTAAAGAAAACATCATTTTGGGGTCTTTTTTTAGGCCGTACCAGGAGTCTTGCTGTCTTCGAAGGGGAGAAAACCATAATCGAGCTCATTTAGTCCTTTGAGGATAGGGACCAATCAACCGTGGTTGCTCTAGAGAGCTTGAATGAGTATATTTTTGGGGTCTGAGCCTTCCTTTGATGCTTTATCTTTGTTTCATAGTGCAGAAGCCATAGAGAACCCCAGGAAGGAAGGTGATGCTTTATCTTTGTTTCATAGTGCAGAGACTATAGAGAACCCTATGAAGGAAGGTGAAGTATCACATCTGTTTACTATAAAGAATAATTGTGTTCTTTTCTAGTTTTTGGACAAAGAAATAAAATATTGGCTGATCAGATGGTGTTAATTCAGGATCAATGAACAAAGCGGATAAAGAAGCATTGAGAAAGCTCAAGGAGAAAAGGGCTACTGCTCAGGAGAATGTTTTTTCTCCCTTAATCTTGAAGAAGCCGCGTATAATGACTGCTCGCCAAAAGGATTTAGATGTTTAGACGTTCAAGGAGTATGTCCCCAGCCGAACTCCAGTATAAACCATTAAGGCAAGCCAAAGGAAGGAAAGAATCTCAGTTGAAAAAGTGAGGAGGACACAGAAAGATGGGGAAGAAGGAAAGGAAAATGAGAGAGAGAAGGAGAAGTGCAGGAAGGAGGGGGTTCCCCTCTGAGCTATGCTCTTTTGGCTGCTCAAAAGGGGGTTTCCCTCATTGTGTTCCACGATAATGACCTTGGCTTGAAGGTGATCGAGGGCACTGTTTTGCCTTCTGATCTATCTACCCTAGACGGCTTGACCATCACTGAGTTGGGTTGCCATTTTCACCAAGATACTGCCTAGGTATGCTTCATTGGGTTTCTTTTCCATTAGTTTTCTTTTCATTCCTTCCATTCTTTATCACTGTTGAAGTTATCACCATGTGATATTTCTCCTGATCATTAAATTCTGTATATTGTAGTATGTTGCTTCGCTTGGTGAGGAAGGAAATTCTGTATCAGGGTCAATAGAGGAAATTACTCGCAGCAACTCAAATCATCAAACACATGAAGTCTAAAGTGGAGACCCTAAAGGCTGATTTGGGTAGATTGTCCAGTATAGAGGCCGACTACGAGAGAACGAAGGTTGTCTCTGAAGGGCTACTCAAGGTGAAGGTAGAGTTGTCTGACAAGCTAGATAAGCAATAAGAAAGAATATTTGACCTGGAGTCCCAGTTAGTTGAGCAAGACGTGAGGTACCGGGCTTTGGAGGCTTCGGTAAATGCTGACCATGCGTACGTAATAAAAAAGTTTAAGAGCTCGGAGTTCTTCTAACTCCTAGCTGAACACATGGACTCTCTAGATGTGAGAATCACTCTAGCTGAGAGAGCAATTTTGAAGCCTTTTGCCAGTAAGTCTCTGGATTGTACCATGACCTGGACTTCTCTCAGATCAAACCACATGAAGGTGACACCTCCATAGCCTCAAGATCACCTTTAGCTGGGGAGGTTGGTGATGAATTTCAATCTCATCCTCCTCTACCAACTTCTTAATCTCTCGTCATTTCACTTTTCCTTTCAAACACTTTATAATTTGCTCAACTTTTGGATGTGACTGTCATGTTTGGAATGTTTGCTGGTTTGCTTTTCTGGTTTATCTTGTGGTTCATTGTTAAATACTTTGGATGTTTGGATGAAGATTGTGGAGCAGTAGACTTTAGATTTGCTTAATATTGCTGTTTTGTACTTGTTTAGCAACGAGTGTTGAACTAGTCTTAATCAGTGCTATGTTGTGTTACACTGGATTGATGTAATGTTGTTTTGTTCTTGTTGAACAATGCAATATATGTTTGGATGCCAATTGAAGAACAATATTTTGGGTAGAAATATTGACTTACTTACTTGTATTTCGTTCTTCTCTTCTTTTTTTTT
The DNA here is from genome assembly GCA_034768845.1 of Heliamphora exappendiculata. NCBI lineage: Eukaryota > Viridiplantae > Streptophyta > Magnoliopsida > Ericales > Sarraceniaceae > Heliamphora > Heliamphora exappendiculata. Next base: position 15,505,245 of record JAOTRH010000006.1, on the reverse strand, counting down.
CGTGTTTCCTCGAACGTTGCTTCTTTATGAAAACCTTAGCCAATGCCCGTTCACGTTTTCAATAATCTCATGCCTTCTTTGTTAGGGCTGACCTTATCCTAATTAGCCCATGCCTGTTCAGGTTTTCAATAACCTCAGGCCTTATTTGTTGGGGGTTGACCTTTTCAAGATTAGCCCATGCCCGTTTAGGTTTTCAATAACCTCAGGCATTCTTTGCTGAGGGCTAACCTTTTTTTGATCAACCCATGTCCGTTTAGGTTTTCAATAACCTCATGCCTTATTTGTTGGGGCTGACCTTTTCCTGATCAGCTTAAGCCCGTTTAGGTTTTCAATCATCTCAGGCCTTCTTTGCTGGGGGCTGACCTTCTCCGGATTAGCCTATGCTCGTTCTCCTATGCTGTGTAGGCGAAAAGTAAAAGAAGATAATGTAGAGCAAAACATATCTTCATTGAAATTAAATGCAAGAAGTAAACATTTACATGTAAATTGACTTAAGCGTAATAAAGATTAAGGTGCTCTACATTCCAGGGATGTCGTAGTTCCCTTCCCTCCATTGTCTGAAGTCGGTATGCCCCTTTTCCTCGATGAGCTTTCACAATGTAGGGTCCTTTTTAATTCGGCCCTAGTTTCCCTTCAGTTGGGTTATTCGTTGGCTAGATTACTTTCTTAAGCACCTGGTCCCTTGGGCTAAAACTTCTCCCTCTTACTTTTGTGTTGTAATATTTCCTCATTCAATCTTAGTACACAGTGGCTCTCAACGCTGTAGTTTCTTTAATCTCAAGAAAATCGAGGTCCAACCTCAAGTTTTGGTCATTTATGTCATGATTATACTTATCAACCCACGCACTGGCCAACCTAGCCTCAATTAGGATTACAACTTCATGACCATATGTGAGGGCGTATGGAGTTTTTCCAGTGGGTGTGCACGCAGTTGTCCGATATTCCCATAGAACGTTTGGTAACTCCCCAAGCCATAACCCTTTTGCACCCTCCAACTTGGTCTTCGACATCTTTAGGAGAGATCTATTTGTTACTTTAACTTGTCCGTGTGACTGAGGATGAGCAGATGAGGCATAGTGCACTTGAATGGTGAGTTCTTTCCAAAACCTCTTGAAGTTGGAGTTGTCAAATTGATTCTCATTATCTGTGACGATGGCTTTTGGGATTCCAAAGCAACAGACCAGAGATCTCTAAACGAACTGAGTAGTGTTCCTCTCAGTGATCCTGGCTAAGGGCTCTACTTCCACCCACTTAGTAAAGTAGTCGATGACCACTACGATGAATTTCATTTGTCTTTGAGTCATGGGCAGTGGCCCTATGAGGTCAAGGCCCCACTAAGCAAATGGCCACAAGCTGGTCAGAACGTTGAGTTCAGCTGGTGGTTGTCTGACTATGTTGGCGAAGCGCTGGCACTTGTCACAGTTCTTTACAAACTCTTTGGTGTCCTTAAGCATAGTTGGCCAATACTACCCTGCCCTGGTTATCCTAGTGATTTTTGCATACTCCCTCATGGATCTCTTTGAGGACATAAAGCACCTCCTAGTCTGATGCACAGCGCAAGTATGGTTTTATCACACTTCATCTATACAGAACTCTTTCTAAGACAACATAGCTGGTGGCCTGGTACTTCAGCTTTCTCGCTTATTTTTTTTCAGGTGGGCGCTCTCCATCCTTCAAGTAATTTAAAATTGGCTTTGCCCATTCCATCTCTTAGATTTCCATAACTGCGTTGTGGTGCTCTTCGCACTGATCATCTATACTTGGCTAATCTATTGCATCTACTATTACTCCTTGAGCTTCATAGTTCTGATAAGAAGAAACTAATTGAGCGAGCTGATCAACTTCTGAGTTTTCTTCTCGGGGGATTCGTTGGATCTCTATCTGATAGAACTGGTTGCATAAGCTATCCACTAAAGCTTTTTTACCTCTTCAGCTTGCTCCCCTTCACTTCGTAGGAGCCATTCACCTGTTGCACTACTAATTGGGAGTCAGATTTGATAAACAATTTTTTTGCTCCACAGGATTTTGCGGCTCTAAGTCCCAATATCAACGCCTCATATGTTGTTTCATTGTTGGTTAGGCTGAAATTTAACCTTATTGTCTGCTTGATATGGTCTCTTGAGGGGGAGGTAATGATCACCCATACTCCCTTTGACCTTTTCTCGCTGAACCGTCAACGTTCACCAACTATATGCCTTGCACGCTGAACTCCTGCTCTGGCTCTCCAACCTGATGGTCTGCTTTTGCTTGATCTGGCCCAATTTATGGCAAATCCACCTTCTCATGGAGGTCTCCTGGGGTGAATTTTGCTACGAAATCTGCTAACACCTGCCCCTTGTATGCTTTTCGGGGGTGTATTCTATGTCAAACTGTCCGAGTTCAAAGGACCATTGCATCAATCGTCCTGACATTTTGGGTTTCTGCAACACTTTTCTTAGGGGCTGATCAGTTAAGACTGTGATGGAGTGGGCTTGAAAATAAGAGCATAATCTTCTAGATGACATAATCAAGGCAAATGCCAATTTCTCCATTCGCGGGTATCTACTTTCTGCCCCTCAAAAATTCTTATTGAAGTACACTGGCTTTTGTTACCCCTTCTCCTCTCTTACCAAGGCTGAGCGGACGGCTGTATGTGACACAACTAGGTACAAATACAACTCTTTACGAGGAGTTGGGTTGGATAGTAGTAGGGGTGCAGTAAGATATGCCTTTAGCTCATTAAAAGCTTGGTCGCATTCTTGCTATGAGAGAAGGCTTTCTTTAAAGTTCTGAAAAAAGGAAGCCACTTATCTATTGCTCTAGAAACGAAGGGATTGAGAGCAATCACTCTTCCGGCAAGCCTTTACATTTCTTTGACTTTGGCTGGGCTTTCATCTTTAAAATTACCTTAACCTTCTTGGAGTTAGCTTCAATTCCTCTCTGGCAGACCTCAAAGCCTAGGAACTTGCCAGATGCCACTCCAAAATCATACTTTGCTAGATTTAACTTCATCACATACCTTTTTAAGACTAAGAACACCTCATGTAGATCCTTTTACGTGCTGATCATCTTTCTTGCTTTTCACAAGCATATCATCAATGTAAACCTCAACGTTTCTGCCTATCTGCTTGTCAAACATCGAGTTAACTAGTCATTGATATGTCGTTTCAGCATTCTTCAACCCAAAAGGCATGAATCGGCAACAGAACAATCCTTTAGAAGTGACGAATGATGTTTTGTTTGGATCTAGGACGTACATCATGATCTAATCGTAGCCGAAGAAGACATCCATGAAGCTGAGCAGCTTATGCTCTGCGGTGGAATCTATCACGCCCTGACACCCGGGTCAAGTGAAACACCCACAAATAACCACACTAAAGCTGAAACACAACACGCAACCTAATGTTTCACTCTCGCAATAAAAGACATATATGCATTTAAATATATTGCCCTTAGGTTTACAACACAAGGTTTCAAACAATAAGCATGTAAAACATTACATGGTTCAAAAAGAAAACAAAAGAAGACTACAGGTCTTCCGTCCCAACTGGCTCATCCAGATCAACTTGCATGATCGTATACACCTGAAAAATATTTTTAAATCCCACACCGTAAGTCAAAATTCAGCAAAAACTAGACAAACATGTAATAAAAGCTAAACATGGTGATACGAAAAGATATGAATATTTTGACCCGCACGAGCCTCAAAAATAGTTTAATACATATACACATATACTACAATACTTCACATGTAATCATCGACTCTCATGAGCCCCACTTGCAACACATGTATGTATCGACTCTCACGAGCCTCGAAAGTAGATCTACATATTCACAATGGTTCTCACACAATACATGCATCATCTTGGGCTTTCACCAAAGAACCGCAACCCAAACAAATGCATTATTAACCAGAGTTAACGATTACCACATCACTTTTCGTCCATCGTTACCAGAGTTAACGTTTACCGGGCTACTTTTCGTCCATCGTTAACCAGAGTTAATGCATGCAGCACACGCAACCCACACAACACATGCATCTTCACGGATTTTTACCGTATGACCAATATTCGCCTCTCATTATGCATATTTACAGGTTTTTGCTGTATAACCAATATCCACCCCTTATTATGCATTTTTAAAATTAGAGTTTTAAAGCACAAAAATATGTACAAACACCACGTTTCACATAAAGACATAACATGCCATACAACTCGTCATCCACCAACTCAAGTTATCAATAATCAACAAAACAAAGCTCAACCCCGAGCCTATAAAAGCTCGATTTTCACAAACGTTTTCACAAAACACCATTTTTTTTCTCAAAACTTGCCTTTTAGAAAAAGAACTATAGACCTAAACACGTCACGCACATAACGATGTATAAACACCATATTAAACAAAATCACGTCATCCCCGAAGACAACAACAAAAGAAAACCCCCCAAAGGCCACAACACGACCAGCCAGAAAAGAAAGAAGGAAAAACACCCCATTTCAGGCGTTCAATTGACTGAACCCCACAATTCCGTAGACTGAAAAGCTATTGAAATTCCACGAATTTTTCAATGTCTCAGGTTAGTTGACTGAACTCTCACCTTCAATCGATTGAACACCCCACTTCAGTCGACTGAACTTCGGAGAACCCTAGCGCCGAAAAAACTTTCACCCCTTTTTTTTATCCAACCCAAATTAAACCCGCCAACTCACATGTTTTTGAAACCTACGAGCATACCAAAGCCCACCACCTTGAAAGAAACTGAATGACGGCTTTAAAAACCTTTCGTCTAACCAAAAACACCCAAACATGTTTTAAGAACAAAAACCCACTTTATAAACATAAAATGACTTTTCGTGTATTTTTAAACAGTAAAAACACATACAATTTTACATAGCACCCTTTTAAGACATAATAATCTAAGATTCTACTTCGTTGAGTTAAAAACTCGAAACTAAAAATGCCGGCCAAAAATGGACTTCGTTAAAATGAGATTTCGTCTGGATGAACGCGTAACCCTCGGCGAGAATAGTAAGAATTCGCTATTTGATCGACAAAAAAAAAGCTCGGGCCTCAAGAAAATCTAGAGAGAAGGCATAGATTTTGGTTTGAGAAAAAGAAACTTAGTTTCCAAGTTTTCTAAAATATCTCCATAAATATCTAAAGGCTAGATATTTACAGACCTCGCCCGAAAATATCTTTTTTTTTAACTTCGCTCCACAATGCCCAACGGTTTCTGAATCTAACCGAACATGCATTTCTAAGCGCAAAATGCATAAAATGCATATAAACATGCAAGTATACAAACGATAAATAACACGTTAAAAAATAATGTAAAAAAATTAAAACGGGTCAGGGTCTCACGGAATCTACCAATAAGTCGATTCTAGGGAGTGTTGGCCAGGGTTTGGGCTAGCATCCTGCCGTGGCGGAGGCCCCAGGAAAAGGTCGAGTCACAGTCGACTTGTGGCACACGGCGTTGAATCCTTTAAGGAAATAAAGTTGTGCCTTTACCACTACATGTGGGTTTTGATGAGATGGTAAGCGCTTGATCCAACAATTGGGATCAGAGTGAGCTCTCAGGTTCGATTCCCCAGAGTAAGGCATGCTGCTTGCGAGTTTTGCGGGCAGGTGCTGGGGGGATTGTTGGCCAGGGTTTAGACGAGCATTCTGCCGTGGCAGAGGCCCCAGGTGAAGGCCAAGTGACAGTCAACTTGTGGGTTCACCACTACCTGCGAATTTTGGTGAGATGGCCAGCGCTTGATCTTAAGAGGGAGGGTATAACTATCTTTGGGACAAGATTTTCTCAGATCTGTGAAGTCTATGAACATCCTCCACTTTTCGTTTGTCTTTTTACCACGACTACATTGGCCAACCATCTTGGATAGGTCACCTCCTTGATGAAACCGACATCTTTGTGTTTCTTTACTTCTTTAGTGACTGCTTCGTCCCTTTGCTTTGCAAACCCTCTATTTTTGCCTGATTGGTTTTGCTTTGGGATCAACATTGAGTCTATGAATGGTGATTGATGGGTCAATTCTGGGTATGTCGCGATGTGACCAGGCAAAAACATCCTTGTTTGATAGGAGAAACTCCTTCAGCGGCCCTTTTATGATATGTTCCAAATTTTCCCGATTTTTAACATTCTGGATTGATCAGCCTCATTGATAGAGAAATCATCTAGGTCATCTGTTGGTTCTCCTCTTCGTAGCTCGTCTTCATTTTTTACATCCATTTCTTTAATATATAGAGCTTCTCTCAGTTTCTATTCCCTGAGAGATGTAACATAACATTCTCTCGCTGACGTTTGATCACCTCTCGCATAACCCACTCCCTGCTCTGTCGAAAACTTCCCTATAAGGTTGTGCATCAAGATTACGTCTCTAAAATTATTAAGACCTGTTTTTCCCAAGATAACATTATATGCTGGAGGGTTGTCAACAACTAGGAAGGTTAGCATTTTTGATACCTTAATGGCATCATCTCCAATGGTAACTGGTAACTGTATCGACCCCAGGGGATATACCCTATCTCTGGCAAAGCCGACCACTAGGGGCAGCATGGGTGTGAGCATGTTTCCTGCCAATGTTCATTTGGTCGAACGCACTAGCGAATAGAATATCTGTTGAGCTTTCATTATCTACTAATACCCTCTGTACCATATGATTACTGATTAGCCCGCTGATCACAATGCAGTCCTCGTGGGGGTATTGGACGCCATGGCGATATTCATTTGAAAAAGAAATTGTGAACTCCTCCTCTGTACGGGATTTTTGCCAGTGATTTCCTCTTTCGTACCTTCCTCTTTTTCAATCTTTAGGCACTTGTTGTGCGCCTTCCTGGCTGACCGGGATTCCCCTCCACCGGTAAAACCTCCTAAAATTGTCATGATCTTTATTTAGGGCTAATTTCGCTTGTCATCCATAACCTATTCGCGACACTGATCTCCCTTTGGTTGTTCTTTCCTTTCTCTTTGATATGGCTCTCTCTGATCGGGCTGTTGTTGTCTTCTCACGAAGCGGTCAAGCTGCCCTTTTCTGATTAGACATTTTATTTGATCTTTCAAGTCATAACAATCCTCGGTGTCGTGACCATGATCTTTATGAAAATGACAGCATCTATTTTTGGAATGCTTTGAGGGATGGCCCTTCATATTCTCTGTCCACTTCTGATCTGGATCGCTTCTAATGTACAATAGGACCTGCTCGAGAGGAGCATTTTGGGTGGTTTATTGGCGACCATAGTTATCGGGGGATCTCTTGAATGCCAGTTCTAAGAATCTGGTTTTAAAATGATTTGGCTGCATGCTAAATTACTTTCAATCATCTTCTCTTGATCGTTTTACAGTCGCCACTTTTGCTGTTGGCTCGTCTGGCTTAACCTTGTGTGCATCCATCGCGTCTTCTGCGTTTATGTGCTTTTGTGCTTACAACATCATTTCTGCCATATCTATTGGTGGTGCTTTGGACAATGAAAACAGTAAGCGAAAAGACAGTAGTCCTCCCATAAAGGCAATTAAAGCTACTTTATCATTAACTCTATCCACTTGAAGCGCCTCTTGATTGAAGCACGCAACATACTCCCTCAAGGTTTCACTCTTAGATTGCTTGATGTTAAGCAAGCATGTGACTAGTTTCTTGTGTCGTTGACCCCCTTTGAAATGGCTGACGAAGAGTCGACTTAATCGGGAAAAGAACTTAATAGGATTTGGTTTTAGTTTTGAGAACCAAACTCTAGCTGGACCTTTTAAGATGGTAAGAAAACCTCTGCACTTTATCTCGCTTGGGACAGAGTAAAGATACATCATAGACTTATACGTGTTTAGATGATCGACCGGGTCAGAGCTACCATTGTACATATCTAACCGTAGCATTCTAAATTTAAGGGGGAGTGGGGCTTCCGTTATGCTTGACTTGAATGGAGATTCCATTTTTTCGACTAGGTTGTAAAGAATTGAAGGGGTTTTACCTCTCACTGTCTGCATTATAGCATCGAGCTGTGCTTTCATTTCTCTGAGTTGATATGCTAGCCTGCGGACATTGCAGAGGTTTCTGTTTTGCCTCTATGTACCTCACCTTGCCTCGTAACAAAGGGATGTGGGGGTAGGTGGATGTCGCTTCCCACTTCTTCCATGTCCCTTCCTTTTTGGGGATCTCCATCTTGGTTGACATTAGCTCATTGGTTAGGTTGGGGTTTGGCTAGCATTGGTAGGGGACGTCCATTTTTTCTTTCACGAATTTGCTATAGCAACTCCTGATTTTGCTGCATTAGCTGGAAAATTCCTTGGGTTAAATGTTGAAGTTGGTATTAGACTTTCTCCTAGTCATTGGAGTTTGGCTGTGGTACTGGGATTGGAGGTACTTCCATGTTGGTTAGCTTTATCGGCCATTGATCTCGCCTGAACCATCCAAGGAAGATCTCACCACTAAACAACAAAGTTTTCCACAAACGACGCCAAAATGATGGTGCTCAATCCTTGAATCACTCTCTGAGATCGAATCTCCACCTGAGAAATCAAACATCGAGTTAGAAGGGATGCCAGAATTCCTTCGACGGGTCCCCTTCAACGATCAAATTAGTTTCCAATGGAATAGGGAGCAAGCCAAAAGTTAGCGAGATAGAGAATTATGTTAGAATCTTACTTGAATTCTTGATTGCTAGTCATTTACAAAGTACCTTTTGGGACACGTGGCGAGGTCTCCCATACAAAACGGTTATGATAGTCCGTACTGGTGACCTCCTCTAGTCTCAAGTTAACCCACGTGTTGGCTACGCGCTGCCCTGACCAACAAAGCACAAAGACCAGATAAGTAAGTTGATCAGGATGAACATACTGATTAGGATGGACACGTAATGGAGAATTTTATTGAGAAAATGAGTGTGCTCAAGGAACTGCCTTTCGCCCAATTAGTTTGGTCAGTCCCATAGTCAATATTATCTGCTCAAGGAACATGACCAAAATATCCTTGTTATTCATCAAATGTATTATTCTAAAAACTATATTTAATTATAAAAATTTAAATTAAGAATAATACTAAAGTACTTAACCCTTTATAATTGGAAGATTTCAATTGTTAATTTTTCAAACATAAAGTTTTCAAAATAAGTCCAGCACGTTAAATAAAAATTTATAATCACTTTCACAAAATTTAACCAACAATTACTAATAAAAGCAAAATTTTTTTTTATAATTAATTGTATGTATAAAATATTAATTGTACGTATAAATTTAGGTATTTAAGATATTTAATAAATTTAATTTTTTTATGTGAATAGTTTATATACTGACAACTATAATATGAATAATTTAAATTATTAAAATATAACTATAGTGCACAGTCACAAAAAAAATGATTGAAATAAATAATAACAAAATAGAGATCTTGGAGAACAAAATGGGCCTGACTTTTGGAAGGAAAGTGGTGAGGTAAATTTTGACAACCTGTTTAAAATAATGATTTTTTTGTTTTTATAATAAACTAATAAATAAGTAAAAATATCTTATTTAATTAAAATGTGTCTTCAAACAAATAAAAAGTAACCTTTTAAAAAATATATCAGATGTCTTCAACCAAAAGCCACACGAGTAGTTAGTTAAGATTACTCTCAAGAAGAACCTCATCAACAATTAAATACTTCTACAGAGAAATCAACAAATGTGCTGACCATTTAATTAACATAGGCGCAAAACAAAATAAAGATCATGGCGTTATGCATCTCTTCGCTAGTATCCATTGGCCACTTTCTCTGAGAATATGCAGTGGAGATGGCGTTCCTAAGGAATGTTGGGATTATAGAGCACAAATCTCCTACGCAACGAAAATAGAAACGTAAGTTATGATTCACACAAATTAAATAGAGAACAAGAAAAACTAGAAGAAACAAAACAATAAGCGTGGCTCAGCTAACAACCTACTATTACAGGAAAGAAGAAATTAATCCACTAAACTCAGAAAACACGAATTACAAGAATCACTCATACACACACAATATTTATGGCCTTAAAACTGAGCATCTCGTCGTCTCTTTACACTCTCTAGTTTCCAAACTAAGTACTAATATTATATGTGACGTTTTTGGGTTTCTATAAAATATAAAAGCCTTATATAAAAAGCCTCTAGATCAAAAACTAACCATAGCCGTCATACAAAAATTACTGTTGTGCCCAATACTACTCGAACAATCTTTAGATCGATCGAGCGGTCAAATGCTCTCCTCGGTTTCTCTATCTCTGTAGAGATCTAAAAATAGTTTTGATCCCTTTTCAACATTCTAATTTTGTTCGGTTATTCTATCGACCTTGGATACCAAAATTTGAGACATCAAATCCAACAGGGAATAGCTTTATTTTGTTGTTTGTTTGGTTTATGTAACTTTCTTTCTGAAGCACCATAAAAAATATAGTGTTATTTTAAATGCTTTATTTTGTATTTTATATTTACATAGATTGTAGAACTCACAACTATATTTGACGTGGAACCCGTGAGATATGTAAGTACAAAGTACAAATTAGAGTAATGGATATATCTCGTTTAATAACTCAGATTGAATTGAATTGAATTAATAGTAAAATTAGATTAATTTTTGGGTATATTACACTTGCACCCCTCTATTTAAGGGTTATATCACTGTCACTCATTCTATTCTCTGAAATATCACTGCACTCCATTACTTTTTAATTTTTGTAACACTTTGGTTTAAAAGTTAACTTTTCGTTAACTTTTGGACGAAAAAATAGTATTTTCACACTTACACTCATTGATTTCTTTGTTTTCACACTTATACCCCCTGTTTTCTTTGTTTTTTGTTTTTTTTTAATTACAAAATTTTTATTTAAAAATTTTTAATTAAAAAATAAAAATTTACTAAATACAAAAATAAGTAAAATAAAAACATGAAATTTAATTTATTATTTTAT
>JAOTRH010000006.1:15477460-15494251 GCA_034768845.1 Heliamphora exappendiculata | reverse complement strand
ATGCTCCGACAAAATATATATATATATATAAAAAATAATAAATACCGTTCGCTTATATGGCTTCTATGGAATAATTATTTATTTGTATAATTTTATTTATTTATTTTTATTTTTAATAAAAAAAATTTATTATTAAATTAAATTATTGTATATTATTTTCGACTCCTTTTATCGATAGGAGTTGAAATAATAATTTTCTTGATCCAATATTTAAAAAAATTAAAATAATCAAAAGTAAACTAATAAATTAAATTTTATATTATTTATTTTTGTCTTTTGATAATTTTTTTTTACTTTTCAATCCAAGTTTATTACTTTTCAACTTCATTTCATCCAGATAATTGGAAGAATTAAAAAAAAATAGTAAAAAAAAAGCAAAAGTTACAAAAATAAAAATAAACAAAGATTACAAAATTTAAGCCCAAACAGGGCTATAGTGGTGTCTCGATTACAAATTGAGGACAAAATCGAGTGTGATTTCCATTGTTAATAGTGGGACCAAATTACGAAAATACCCTTCTAAGCTTTGATGAATGAGTGGGTACATAAGCCTTCCTTCGGATCGAAGAGACTAAGAGAATGTGAAAGATTTGAAATAAAAAGTTTGTTATAAAGTTATTTGAAAAAGTTTTAAGAAGGAGAAGAAAAGTAAATAGAAGGGAAGTGAGGGGACAAATGTTTTATTTTTTAAGAGGTTTTTTATTTTTCTAAAATTGGGAAGAAACGAAGAAAAAGTAGTGAAGGGATAAATACGATTATTTTTACAATATTAATTATAATATTTTTATGTTTATATTAAAAGTAATAATTTAAGCTAATCTATTTACAACATATTTAATAGCATGTTTAACAATTTATTAAAAATAATAAGTTTATATTTTTAATTTTATACATATTTTAATTATAAAATTATATAAATTATAATAAATAAAAAACTCCAAACAATATGTAAAAATTTCTTAATTTATCAATAGAAAAACAAAATGAATATATAGTTTGTAAAGTCCAAATAGCAGATGAAAAAAAATCATAAAAATTTATACGAGTTCGATGAATTATTTTTGAATTTTGCAATTTTAATACTAATTCAACTCGTTTATTTAACGTGTTATTTTTAATTTCATATCGAAAAATAGTTATTTTAACTCTTTAACTTTGTATGAAACTTGAGTCGGGTTAACATCACTTTGTGTCAAAAATTCTCACCCTATTGACTTCATGATTCATCTTCCATTGTTTGTATATTGAGTCATTCAATTTGTGAAGTGTTTTATTAATTAATACAATCTCAGGGAATTAGTTAATAGGAAAATGTTCGTTCTTTCCCAGGTTTAAAACAACGTCATTTATTTAACACATTTTATTCTTAGAATATTATTTTGTTATATATTCATTTCCAATCATTCATCATTATCACTCGAAGATGTTAGGATTAAAATAAAATAAGAAATATGATTTTAGAATCTTATTGATAACTAGCTTAAAAAATATTATTATTATTATTATTTTGTAATTTTTAGCCAAAAGAAAGATTATTTGAATCGAAAGTAAGTTATTTGGTTTTGCCTTAGCTTTTTTAAAATTAGTAAATTGGATAAAAAAATTAATTTTTTGTTTTTTATTTAAATTGGATAATATATATTGTCCGTCTATATAATTAATTATACCGATTATATATTGTCCTTAATAGTAAATAAATTATCAAATAGATGTATCATTATCTTTTAAAATGGAGTAAAATTTTAAATAAAGTATTCTAAAAACTAGTTTTTTTATTTTATTTTTAAAATTATTACCTTTTTATAAAATTAAATTTTTTTATTTTTTTTTTTTTTTTTTTTTTTTTTTTTTTTTTTTTTTTTTTTTTTTTTTGACTAAAACACACACACACACACAAACAATTTTTTTTTGCCTTAGGCACAGTGCGGAATAGCTTTTTTTATATGATTTTTTTATATTAGTTTAAATAATTATATTTTTTTGATTTATCTCGTTATAAAAAATAAAAAAAGTAAAAAATATTTATCAAAAAATAAAAAAATTTCAAATAAAATGAAAAGTCATTTTAAGCCTTAAAGTGACTTTTTCGTCTTTGGTGAAATTCTTTTCAAATTTTTTCAAAACAGCTATGTTTTTAGATTTATTTTATTATGGTAAATCGAGAAAGTTAAAAAATTAACCCAAAAAATAAAAAAAAAATTCACAAACAATAAAAAAAGCCGCACAAAAAACTAAACCAAATAGAGCCTTAGTCTTGCTTTTCCAAGTCACTCAGAAGTCATCATTCTATGAAGCTTCAAGAACATGTAGAGAACTACATCCACTACCCATATATTTATTAACAATATATTATTTTATAAACTGAATGAAATGTGTGTGGTTGAACAATGAAAATGTGCGATTATATTAGCGACTATAGATATTTGGTGAGCACTGAGCATCCAATCCAAACCAATATGTCAGTTAGTGCCTCAATTAATGGCACACAATTAAGAGATAAAATAATTAAAGCTACCACTTTTGATACTATAGTCTCTGATAAATATTGTATATCGAGTTATAGTTTGTTAATTTTTTTTAAAAAAAAATTATACATATATAATGTAGCATAAGATAATTTTAATGTAATTTCTTATTATTCTTTTTATAGGAAAATTTTGTAGTAACTATGAACGTGTAAACAACTAAATATCATGTTAAATTTTGTAGGGGTCCAAAACAACTACGACTTTTTGGGGATTTAACACAACTAAATATCATGTTAAATTTTGTGGGGAGATCCAAAGCAACTACGACTTTTTGGGGGTTTAACACAACTAAATATCATGTTAAATTTTGTGGAGAGATCCAAAGCAACTACGACTTTTTGGGGGTTTAAGGCAAATCTGTACGATGAGGTCTTTAATTGAGTTGGACCCATTTTAGTCTTCAAAGTTTTTGAGTTGGGTTCTTCTAAGTGTTATAAATTTTTTAACTAATTTATACGAAATTTTATCTTGATTTTAATTGAATTTTTTTGCTAGTGGATATTGAAATTAAACTTTTAATATATATATATATATTATGAGTCCAAACACAATAAAATAGAAAAATAAAAAATGAAAAAACAAAAAAACAAAAAGGCCAAAAGAGAGTTTTGGCTTAGGTTGTACTCCAAAATGAGTAAAGAGATGATGATCATTATTGAAATACAGCGCATGGTCCTCCTCCTCTGCCTAAATCAGTTACTTCTCTCGCAACACGGCCGTCGGATTCCTGGGCCTGCCTGGGAATAACAATTAATTGACTAATTTATTTTTAATTTTAGTAAACTTAATCCCTCTAAAGTGTAAACTATATTCAATTAAAACAATGAACGGAAATTAATGGTAAGTAAAGTGGTGGTAATTTTGCAATTTCGTTGTCAAATGGGTGCTAAATTGGAGTACACACATATACACACATATATATATATATATAAAGGCACGAGAGTTCAGGGGAGAGGGCGCGCTGCTCTGTTTGGGACCGTTTTTTTTAGTGCTTTTTTTTTTTGTTTTTTTATGGCCTTTTTTGATTTTTTGGATTAAATTTTTTATTTTTTTGATTCGTCATAGTAAAATAAAGTAAAAATGTAGCCGTTTTGACAAAAATTAAAAAGCATTCACTAAAGACAAAAAAAAGTCACATCAATGCTTTAAAGTGACTTTTTTTCGTTCTATATGGATTTGTTTATATATTTTTTAGTCAACTTATTTAAATTTTTAGATTTTTCATAACAAGATAAATTTTAAAAGTATCATTGTTAAAATTAATGTAAAAATATTTCACTAAAAAAACAAAAAAAAATCATATAAAAATGTGTAGCTTTTTCAAAAACAAAAGAGCCTATTTGGGATGTATTAAAAGCTTTGTTTTTAAGAGGTGTAACTTTATCAAAAAAAAAAAAGAGAAATAAAAAAAATTTAATTATTTAAGATAGTTTTTTGTATTAGTTTTTTTACTTTTTATTAAAATATTTAAAATATTATTATTTTTAATTTTTAAATTATAGTGTTTGGGATATTGACATGACTTTTCTTTTATAAGAAGAGTTGAATTTTTAAAATAAGATTATTATAGTAATTTTATTTGAAAAAAATTAAAGCATTTAAGATATGCATTGACTTTTTTTTTTCTTAAAAAAAAAATTAAAAAAGTTGGTTAGTTTTTTTAAAAAATCAAAAAAATAACTTAAAAATTGCAAAAACACTAGCTCAAAAGCCATCCCAAACAAGCACTAAAGGCCCCATTTGGGATAATTATTATTTACATATTTTATTTAGCTTATTTTGATTTTTAGTGAATTTTTTTGTCATTTAGTCAAATAATTATATTTTTTGATTTTTTTTATCGAGATTAATTAAAAAAGTAATTTTTTTAAATCAAAATCTAAAATTTTTTTAGAAAAGACAAAAATAAGCCAATAAATTAAATTTTATATTGTCTTTTTTTTTAATTTTTAGTGAACTTATTTTATTATTTGATCATTTTTTTAACCTTTTTCGGTCACCGATTCAAAAAGAAAAGTCAAAATATAAAAAAAATATGCAAAAATTACCAAAATTAGTCCAAACAGGGCCTAATATTAAAAAAAGTAACTAAAAATAAAAACAAATCATATAAAAGGACTAAACGTTGTAAGAAGAAGAAAGCTGCGGAGAAGGACGGAAAAGGATTGGTGGGAAAAAAGAATGCATCGGGCGCACTGACTCCACAGAGCCCCCAACAAAAGAAGAGAGAGCACGAAAGGCAAACCAATTTAAAAAAATTATATTCTCTGCCAACTGAAGGAATCAGTCACCTTCGTTCCTTATTTTCTTCGTATTGTACCATTTTAAATATTTTATTATTATATTTAATATTATTAAAAATAGTAACTTATAAAATATAATTTATAAAAAAAATTATAAATATTTAGTAATAAATTATAATTTATACTTTAAATATAAAACAATAATTTTAATTTATAACAAAAGTTATGAGTATTTAAAATAATTGAATCTTATAATTAAAATTATTATTAAAAACAAATAGTGTAACAAAATTTTTTGCCAAGCACATAACTTTAGAATACGTCTGCATTAGTAATTTGAGTTGTTAATCTTGCAAATCTACTAAAAGAAATCATATATTTAAAAAAATTAACATAAATCAAATCATATTTGTTGTATAGAATGAACGATATTCGATTAAAATAAAAATTAAACTAAATTTTTGTACAGATGAATATCCAAACAAAACTACTAAATGAGTAATTTGAATCACAATTGTGGGTTAATTTAAAACCCACTAACCAGCGTCTTAAAAGGTAAGAAGAAAAAGAGTATCAGATTTTGGGGATATTCCTTTTATTCTTTTTATGGTCTCAAGGTTTAAAATTTTATTAATGTCATTAATATTTTAATGCCATTAAATTTTTTATCTTAATTTTAATTAAATTTTATTAAAAGTAAAATGTAATTAATCCTGAAAATTTTATTGAAGTAATTAAAAACTGACTAATTGAATATAATATAATTTTTAAAATTATTAATTGTCTATTTTAACTAAAAAATAAAAATGAGTAATTCGATAACGATGCTCTACCACTCTCCTCATCATTGCCATCAAGAAAGAGCTCTCTCTCTCTCTCTCTCTCTCTCTCTCTCTCTCTCCACCAACTGAGAACCACACCACACCCACACCTCGCTCTCTCCACCAATTGAGCCTATGTTTAATCTCGTTTTTTTAATAAATTTTTTTTAGTTTTTTTATAAAAAATATATATATATATATAAAAAAGTAATTGATCGCATTTGCAGAAGTATTTAAGTAAAAAAAATTATAAAAAAACTAAACCAATAGGCTGAGAACCACATCACACCCACACAAGTCCCACTAACAACAACATTCCTTCAATATCTGTGAAATTTCATTATCTCCCAATGCCCATTTCACATTATAGAGCAATTTTTTTCTTTGCTGGTTAATTTGCTTTTGTTTGGGGTTAGTTGCAAAAAGGTTGAGTGAAGTAGGATTTCAAGTTTCGTTGATGGCTTGGTGTCGCTTTTGCTAAGTGAGTGATTCTGCTGGGTTGGTTCTGCTTCAGTGAATAATGGGAAATTGCTGGTTTAAGTGGAAGCCTTCAATATACAGAGTCTCATCCAAACCAAAATCAGGTTTTACTTTTTTTTCTTTCTTTTTTTTTTTTTTTTGAGTTCTTTTTTATCGTTAATTTGTCCATTAATGTTTTGTTCTTACATCAAAAGTTTGTGATTAAAAGTTCGTTGGATGAACTTGGAAATTAATTCCTTTTTGTCGTAAAGTATTCATACTTTTATGAAGGGAAAGATGAAGTGCATAAGAGCAATTAAATTTCTTTTTCCTTTTTGGGTTTGATCCTCTGTGAATCTGTGTTTTTTCAGAATTGTTTTTTGAGAAGATGAACAGTGGTGGTTGTTCATTTGTTAACTCCTAAGACCATGTTTGGAAGATTTTTTTTCCCCATACATTCGGATCTTTGTTTCATTCTTTATCTACACTATTTTTAGAAAATGATATTTGTATCATTGGAATCCTTATCACGATACCTTTTCAACGGTATATTATTTTTGTAGTATGGATATAAATTTGGAGAGATTTGATAGATTAAGTCTTTTTGATCCATATAGTTTAATTTCTTGAAATCAAACGGTCCTATAGTGGGTTTTCCGGAATGACGACGATGCACAGTGACGATGATGCACAGTGATGCGTCGTTTGTTCGGTGCGTTTCATTATAAGCTTGTGTTTGGTTGTACGGGAATGTAAGGTTGTGTTTGGTTGTTTGGGAATGCTTAGATTGCTTTTTTGGTGCATAAATGGTCATTTTAACTCCATTTTGAGCGTGGTATGATCTGATCGACTTGAAATTTGGTTTTTTATTTCTTGTCAAGTTTGTAGATTTTTTTGAAATAGAAAAAATTTAATTGTAATTTTCTATGCTTTTGTTTATTGTTAAAAATAAATGTTATAAATTTGTGAATTTATCACAAATGGTTTGTTCATGATTTAAAATTGGTTGACAATTATGTAAGTATAATTTCTCACTTGTATGCCTGTGTTTCTATATGCAAACATGATTATGATGATTATTGGTTTTTTGCATATTTAAAGGAATTTTGTTCATATTTCATGTTTATTTGTCCAATGAATATTTTTTAGATTGATTTTAGTTCGGCTCGGTATGAATAGAAATATGAGCTTGTATATTTAGACATGTGCATTGTGCGGTTTCAACAATATTTATTTTATTCCTTTTTGAAGGATGCTGGACTTAATTTGATTGTTAAACTTAAATTTAATTTTTTGGATTCAGTCCTAAAATTATTTTAGGATGAAATGTGTTTGGGTTTGGCTTAGATACTTATTTGTACCCTATGTTTTGTATAATTAAATCCTTATTTGAATTTAAGGATCCATAATAAGTCTAATTTTCGTGTTTAGTTGTTCTTAAACAACTATGTTCCACAAGCTAATTATTAAAATTAGTATGTGAATTTGATTTATGCTGTAGTGGATATCCAATTATTTAGAAGGATACATGGTCGTCATTGCACTAAGCATAGAATCATGGTTTAAGAGCTCAATTTTTTACTCTTGTTAAATTAAAGAAATTTATCATTTGATAAATGAATTGTGAGGGTTATCTCTTGAAATTGAAAAGATAAATTTTGTGAATATCTTATGATGAAAAAAATGGAGTAACTTATTGTGGTATCACTAAATTATGAATTCATCGTAAGTATGAATTACTAGTTATAACAGTGGTGTTTGTCTGGGCATATAAACAAATGGTTTGTGATAGGCAATCCAGTTAGCTAGGTTGGGTTGCCTATTACGTAAAGGTCTCTACAATGGCAACCCAACCTAGCTAACCGGAGGTCCCAAGATTTAGGTTCAACGGGACAACCGAATTGTGGGGGACTGAAAGATCACTGATGAGAACTTCTCCTACCCACTCCTATGATGAAGTAAACAGTGATTCTGTAATATTGTTTAGAATGAACTTGCTTTTAATGAATCTTTTACCTTGAAAATTCAAATGGAGTATAGTAGGATACTCTTAATAAGAAATCACCTATACGAGTGTGAAGTGGGGCCGCTTCTATGAGAATTGATAAGGTTAGATTTTCTAGAGAATTCATGAAAACTAGAATTTGCCAAGGCTAAAATGGGCACAATCGTGAGAACCAGAAACTGTGTTAGGAAAAATTATGTGTGACATTCTATTGTCTTTATTTACACAAAGGGCTAAACAGTTCAAAGTATCACGTTCATTGATTAGCCAGTAAATCCGATAGTTTATCATATGGAAATGTTCAAAGCAAAAAACCACCTATCTTTATACAGAAAATTTTCACTTGTACTCTCTTTATATTTACATAATCTTGCATTGTTGTTTGCATGGTTTATTCAAATAATTTTTATTCATGTGGGGGATTATTGAAAAAAATGATTTAATTTTTTTTTGTGAATGAAAATTAATTGAAAATGGTAATTAATAATTACCATTTTAGGGGATGTCTTTTGATCGCACCTATTTTGTTTGAATAGGTGTGTCTCTTTTTGGATGACTATTTTGAATAATCACAAGTACGTATATATATATATATGACATTCCTCTTTTGGTTTTTGATATAGAGTTTATACATGGTTCATTACATTATTCTGTGTCTAAATCCATGACAAAAAAGTACAAAATATGGTTTGGTTCGCCTGGCCCACCGATTACAGTGCTTCTTCAATGGGATTCAGATCATTATATCCTAAGAGATAGACGTTCGTAACACCGTAAGTACCATAGCGGGGACGAATCTGTTTTAAAGACATAGTATGAAACACTAACTTTGATTTATTTGCACTATTAAACTCATACGGTCTGTAAGTCTAATTTTACGATATTATTTTATTTATTGCTATTGCACAAAAAGTATACTAATTTTTTTCCAACAGATCATACTCTGTTTTTTGTTTTTTTATTTATAACTGGGTGTTCGAGTCAGTTTGGCAACCATCTAGGACAAACCCAAGGCCTTGGTTATCTTGGCTGCATCTCAAATAATTCTAGACTATGAAGTTAATGGTCGAACAAACATTTAATAACTTTAAAGAAAATCTAGGCTATGAAGTTAATGGCCGGACAAACCTCCGTACTCTTGAAAAACATCTGGGCTCTACAGTTCATGGCCAAACAAACCTCAGTGACCCTAAAAAAATTTGAACCTGTGACTATGAGGTGAAAATACAACCAATCAGGGTTCACTGGATTGTTCATGATTCTCCCTTTTCTTTTTTGTTTTCTTCCCCATCTTTCTCAGTAACTAATCCCAATTTAGTGGGATTCTTTAATCTAGATAAGATACATTGCACTAGAAACATACACAAATTAGACAAAATTACTATTCAACAGTTCCTTTGTACACATTTTTAATTAAGTTTACTTTTTTTCCTTAATGGGCGTGGACTTTATGGGGATTAACCTTATATTATATATACTGTCATACAGACAGGTTAGAAAATTTAAAATTAAGGTAAATTATATTTTCACCTTTATTGTTTGAGATAAATTTACTTTGGTTCTTACAGATTCAATTAATACAAATTAGGCTTTGTACTTCTGATTTAGTTTTAATTTGGTTCAACAATCTTCAAGTAGGAATTTGAGTGAAACCAATACCAAAAGAAAAAGGAATTTGAATGACACAAACACATGTTGGTGCCACAGCTTTATTTGAACTTGCAGAGCTAGTGTGGATCCTTGTGAAACCCACTTAGTGCTGAACAGCATTTATTCAGTCCTAAACCCCAAATGTGCTTAATAACTGAACCAAGTTGACACAAATTGAAAAGTTCATGGCCTAATTTGTCGCAACTGTTGCCTTGGAAATCTTTTCTTTTCTTTAACTTTCTTTATGTATTCGTGTGATTTCCTTTTACCTTTCCTTATACTACTATGAATTGATTTTAAAATATTAAACTTGACTTTTCGGGGTAGTTATTTCCTTGTGCGGAATAAATGTCTACTAACGTTTGAATTTATGAGCTTTTGATTGTGGATCTAGATGCTTTCAAAGTCTGATAAATTTCTTTTTCTCGTGAATTACAAAGTGTGATTTTTACACTATAGATGGGTAAAACATCGTTATGTTGCCCGATTGTTTTACATTTGATAATTGGATTTGTGATTCTATATTTTATCTTCTTCTACAGAGTCTCCAAAAGAACAGGACCCATCAGTGAAAGCAAGGAAGGATGATGATAGTAAGTTACCATCAAATCCTGAAGAAGTAGAACACTTTCGTCGTAGTTCTGCTGTAAATCCACTTATTGTATTCACATTCGATGAGCTGAAGATAATTACCAGGAATTTTAGACAAGATCACATGTTGGGTGGTGGAGGATTTGGAAGTGTTTACAAAGGGTTCATCACTGAGGATCTTGGGAAAGGGCTTCATCCCATTCCAGTAGCCGTTAAGGTTCATGATGGCGATAACAGCTATCAAGGCCATAGAGAGTGGCTGGTAATTAGTTTCTTCTATTGTTCAAAAAGATCAGACCACATGTTTTACTTTATTTAGTTGATACGAAGTATTTTTTTTTTACAAGTTTGCTAAGAGTATTTTGGATTTTAGGCTGAAGTTATTTTCTTGGGGCAACTTTCTCATCCAAACTTGGTGAAATTGATCGGATACTGCTGTGAAGATGAGCATCGTGTACTGATATATGAGTACATGGCTCGGGGTAGCGTGGAAAACAACTTATTCTCTAGTAAGTACATCATTTTCTCTCTTTTACCATGGAGAAAAACAGATCACATTTCTTTTTTTCTTCAATTTTTTTTTTCCAAGGAACAAATGATACTTGAAAAAGGAATTAGAGCCATTTGGCCTAGTACAAACATTAGACTACCAGTTTGGGTAAATGTTACTTATTGACTTATTTTTGCTTATTTTAGTTTAAGCAACATAGAATTTAGTTTATTGGCATATTCTTGCTTATTTTTGTCTTTTCTAATTTTTTTTTATATTTTGGTCAAAATTTTTTACTTTTCTAGCTCGTTTCAATGAGAAGAGTCTAAAAAGTATAATGGTTTGACTAAATAATGAAAAAAATTCACTAAAAACGAAAAATCTGCAATATTAAATAAGCCAATAAGCTAATAAGTCAAATTCACTTATTCAGGGCCAAGATCTTCATTTTTCTTCTTGTCATTTAATACCTCTCCCAGACCATATTGTAAGCATGACGCTCATGCACCCGTTACAACTAGTTTTTTCATTTCATACTTTCCTATACGATGTTTAGTTCTGACATTTTTGTCTTTTCTTTTATGGGCAATATATCCTTCTTTGTTATTTATATTGTTTTCTTTGTTTCAGGAGTATTGCTTCCTCTTCCATGGTCCATTAGAATGAAGATCGCATTTGGCGCTGCAAAAGGACTTGCTTTTCTTCATGAAGCTGAGAAGCCTGTCATCTATCGCGATTTTAAGACCTCCAACATCTTATTAGACCTGGTAAGACGTGGAAATTCTATCATGGTACTTTACAAAAGAAGTTATTCACTTTGATTTCATCAAAAGAGTAGAGTGAGAAGAGGATGCGTAGTTGCAGGCCTTGCGGCCACCACATGATAATCAACAAAACTCGATTTCTAGTTTATCAAACAAGAGATGAAAATTGTAGGGCCTTCACTTGATACACTTGTCATATAGCATATATCTTTTTTGTTGGATCGTTTCATTTATTGACTTGCCCTGGTTACTCCAACTAAAATCCACATATGAGACACACTAAAAATCTATAAAAATCTTTTTTGTCATTTTTTGACTTGCCCTAGTTTCCTTGTGCAATAGATGCTTTCATATTTATTCCGCTAATGTCATCTTAATTCACCCGCTTTGTTGTGTTATTTATGGTTTGTTCCATAAAAATCTATAAACAGGACTACAACGCAAAGCTTTCTGACTTTGGACTTGCAAAAGATGGACCTGTGGGGGATAAATCTCATGTTTCTACTCGCATTATGGGAACTTACGGTTATGCAGCGCCAGAGTATATTATGACGGGTAAAGTGTCCTTACCTCTATAATTCATTTACTTTCTCTCTGAAACAATATTCAATTCTACAGTTGTTCCTCTTTTTCCTTACAGTGTGTTGAAGATAAGTTTCCTCTTTGAAATAGCTTCTCAAACTCAAGTTGAGCACAACTTTTCCCCCCTCTTTCCTTGCTTTCAGCTCACTTATTTGCTCTGATTGGAAGTGAACCTGTTAACTTCCTCTTATGCTTATTTAAAACAATAAAATTGATGTACTACAAAACTTGAATGTTTTCTCTTATGGTTATTGGCGGCCAGTTCCCTTTTCTTCTTCGTCTTTTTCATTTTTTTTCCCAAGCCAGAAGTATGAATAAGTTTCAAAAAATTTGAGAACCCATTATTAATCATTTTATTGTAGTGATTTCCAATCCCATGTTTGATCACAGGATTTGCACCACTACCTTTTTCACCTTTAGAATCACATCCGAAATAGTCAATTAAAGATCAATTTAGAGGCCATAGCATTTTAAGTTCCCATTAAAGTTGCTTTCAACTCTCACCCGAACCATGTCCCTATCATGCAGGCCACTTGACTCCCAGGAGCGATGTTTACAGCTTTGGAGTTGTACTTCTAGAACTTATTACGGGCAGAAAATCACTCGACAAGTCCCGACCAGCGCGCGAGCAGAACCTTGCTGATTGGGCCCTCCCTTTGCTCAGAGAGAAGAAGAAGTTGCTGAACATTGTGGATCCAAGACTAGAAGGAGAATACCCAACCAAAGGAGTTCACAAGGCTGCAATGCTTTCTTATCACTGTCTCAACCGCAACCCGAAAGCGAGGCCGCTAATGCGAGACATCGTGGATTCCTTGGAGCCTCTTCAGCTTCCCTGTTCTGAGGTTTCAAATGAGAAGTCTATTTTGACAGTGATCGACGGCAGTCCGAATGCAGAATTTGAGACAAACCAAGATGCAAACTGAGACTTACATGTGCCTTACTGGTTTTCTTTTCCTTTTCCTCTTACTTCACTTGTTCTATACTTTGATGGAGAGTTTTTGCAATATACAGAACTTTTGTGTGCATCATAGAGAAGGATAAAATCTTTTTCTTTTGCATTTTCCTTGGAAAATATGACTTGCCATTGGTCTCCTAAATTTTATCATTTCAACCCAAGGTGTTTGAAATCTTGAAGTCTGTCATTTCACGAAAAACTATTAAGTAGCTTGATCGTGTCAGTAAAATTTAAAATTAACTAGTATAACTGACGCATGCTAAGCATGCAAAAAAAAAAAAAAAAATGGCCCAGTACAATGCTAAATATTTATATATTATATATATATATGCAATTGATAATGGTAAAGTAAAATTAGTATGGTAAAATAATATAAAAGAAAGTCATATTATGTAGTTTTACTTAAAAATATGCGATTGTAGATTTATTTTAAACTTGCAGAATTTTTAACAAATAAATTAACAAAAAAATTTAATGCAAAAAAATTAAGAAAATCATCAATTTAGCGTATAAGTAACGAGTTGTCAATACATGATATAAGCAATGATTATAGAATTTGATATCTTCGGAATTTTAGATAAACTAAATTTCTTAATATCATATTGTGATTAATGTCTATATATATATATATATATATATATATATATATATAGTATTCTATCCGTGCTATGCACGAAAAAAATTAGATATTTTTACAATAATGATATCTGAATAATTTTAGATACTGATTAGTTTATCAACAATTTATATAAGAGTTCATCTCGCTATCTAATTCTTATTTTAATTAAATATAATTTATAGTATTTTATATTAATACTTTAACCAATTATATCTAAAAAAATATTATTTTTTTCAAACTAAAAATGATACTTCTATGATTTTAAGATTTGAGATATTTTGGCCTAAGCCTGTATTTGGACTAATTTTTTTTTAGTGATTTTTAAGTTTTTTGGCTTTTTTATAAAAAAAAGTTGGTGTCAAATCATGTAGAAAAAGTGAAAAAAAAGTGAAAAAAAAAACTAATAAGCCAAACCAATCAACTTTTTTATGGCTTTTAAGCCAAAAGCCCAAAAAATAAGCTAGCCCAAACACAAGCTAAATATCATTAAAAAAAGCTAACATGTGTATTATTTTGTGTAATACCCCAAAATATTATATATTAAAAATTTGAATAATATAACCATATTTATTTAGAGAATCAATAATCGATGTAATAAAAAATAATTTAAATACACATATCATTTTAGTTTTACAATCTATGATTAATAGATGAATTAATAAGTAATTGACATACATAGTTTTGTATTTTATAAATAAAAATTGGTAGACAGTTTAATTTATTATTTTTCATATAGTATAAGATTTTTTAACAATTAATGTCCATCCTCATAAAAGTTTTAACGCGCATGGTCATTTTGAAATAAAAATACTTTTGAATAGATAAATTTATTTGTATTTTTTTAAAACATGTATAAAGAACACACATAAATTTATATGTCGTTTATTAAAAGTATGTGTAAATAATACAAATAAATTTATCTATTTTGTTGAAAGTACGTATAAAGAATATAAATAAATTTATCTGTATATTTTAAATATATATATATATATATGTTGTAAATGATAAATAAAAAAACTGTAAACGTTAGCGAACGGAGATCTAATTAATTTAAAAATCCTAACAAAGAAGCCTTCTCCAAAAACTATCATTGCCTATGATATGAGCAGATTCAAAATACATACTTTATTATTCTGCATATCCACTAGTACATGTGTCTAAAGAGTGTCTCTAAAATTGGCAATAGAGTAGAATTGGAGATAGTAATGTATTGCTTGGTTCACATTTTTTATTTTATCAAAGCAAAAATGTAAAGTGAAAGTCAAAGAAAAAGCAAAAAAGGAGCGGAAACATAAATATAAGGATAATAATTTATAAATTTTAATAGCATGACACTAATGAGAGTTCAAGTCCATTTGGTTATGAATAAAAGAAAAGAAAAAAAAAGAAATAATTGTGTTTGGTCTCATTTTGTTTGGATTAATAAAAAAGAAAAAGAAAATAATTTTATCTCATTTTTTATTTAGATAAACTTTATAAATAAAAAGAAAAGAAAAAAAAAATCCGTACTAATTATTTTACAAAAATATATTTTTTATTATTATTTTTTAAAATTTTATTTTTAAAAACACAATTTAATTAATATAAAAAATAACTAATCACCTAGAATATTTACTCGTCAAATTTCTCTAATTTAAAGAGATTTGAAGGAGAAGTCTGAAGGAATAACCTTTTCTTTTCACTTCTTTTCAATTTTTTCTATTTCTTTTTTTTTTGGTAAACTAAACAAATGATTAGAGAGGGAAGAATTTTATTTTTTTCTCTTCAAATCACTCAAAACAAATAAACTATTAAAAATAATATATTATGTAAAAATAGTTAATACATTATTAAAATTAAAAATATAAATAATAAGAAATAAATATTAAAATAAAAAATAAATTTAATAATTTTATATTTTAGTCTTGTTAAAAAAATTTAAATAATATTTATTTATATACTTAGATATAAATATATTTATTTATGTAATAGAAAATAAGATGAAAAAAATTAAAATGGAGAAAGTAAATATTATTTTTGCCCCAAATGTTATAAGGATAGGTAAAATCCATAAATTAGGGAACAAGAACATGTGTGGCCAAATGAGAAAGGAGAAATTAACACCCAAGTATCTATAAAAATGAGTTGATTTTGGAGTTATTTGACAAAGTTAATATTGATAGTTTTTAGTTTTTATTATTAATTTTAATTTTATATTAAAAGTTTTTTTTAAAATACCTATCATTTCTATTACAATTTATAAATATATATATTTTTATTTTTACTATAAAGTATAATTTTATTAAATACTTATAATTTTTATTATAAATTATAATTTATAAATTACTAATTTTATTATTACCAAACACTATCTATCCTACACTACCTTTAATTTTTTTTTAAAGGATTGTGATAGTAGCATTGCTGATTTTGTGAGTACATGCCTGTTTAAAAATTGTGCTAATTTAGTTATTCAAATAAATTTATTTAATTTATAAATTAATTAATTTAATTATTTAAACAAATTTATTTATTTAATTTTAATTTATTTAATTATTTAAACGACGTAATTTATTTTTAATTTATAAATTAATAAATAAATAAACAATTTTGTCAAAACGTGGCCATTATGTGCATTTATAAATTTTAAAGAACTGTAAAGTTCTAGAGTGTTCGAGTGGCCGACAATTCGATGAAACCAAACGGAACGGCATTGAACGGCTGGGATTAACTCGAACCTTCAAGACCAAAAGTGACCGTTTGTTTAAAAACCTAATGTCTCACTATTTATCTTGATCTTCGTTTCGTGGGAAAACCAGATAAACCCCCTCGCTCACACTCACTCGTCGCTGCTCTCGCAACGCCCATTTCTAAAAACCTAATTCTATTAATTATCAGCTCATAGCCAACAATCCGCCCGGCGGCCCGCCGATTTCCGGTAAGTTTTCACACTTACTATAATTTCTCTCTCTCTCTCTCTCTCTCTATATATATATATATATATGTGTGTGTGTGTGTGTGTGAGGGAGGGAGAGAGAGAGAGAGAGAGAGAGAGAGAGAGAGAGAGAGAGAGAGAGAGAGAGAGAGAGAGAGAGAGAGAGAGAG
>JAOTRH010000006.1:15458162-15477360 GCA_034768845.1 Heliamphora exappendiculata | reverse complement strand
GAATGAAAATTATAACGGTTGGAGTTTCTTTGATATTAAAATCAAACCTGATGGGGTGTTAGTGCAATTTTTGAAACCACATGGGGAATTTTTATTTTTGTCAGAAATGTCATGGGTGGCCAGTGAAATTTATCATTTTTATTAAATACTCACAACTTCTACTATAAATTATAATTTATAAGTTACTAGTTTTAGCAATATTAAATACTACTTACCAAAATAGAATTTCAATAATTGACGATACTGCCTCAAAAAAGCCCAACAAACATAATTTTGTACTTAATAGAAGGGGCATTGGGTTAGAATATTGAAAAATTAGAAATAACTATTATAACAAAAAGGAGGTAAGATTAATCACATGGTGCATATTAACACTTAACATCAAGTGTAAAGTAATAGACTACCGTTTAAAATTGCTTGCTAAGACATTTTATAAGCTTTTATCTATAAGGTATTCACACAATTGGAGTAAATATTCAATACTTTTGGAGCAAGTCTAGGTGGTGCTCCAATTTCACATTTATTAGTGTGTTTAGTGGGACTCATCACTTTTTTGCTATTATTTTATTCAACATATGAAGATGTATCATTCAGTGATTTCAATAGAGTATTGTTCAATGAGTATTGAATAATTATTCCACAAATTGAGTACTATTTATATATCTGTAATAAGAAAACAAAACTCATACATTTATGCCTTTATACAAACTTTGACAAATTATACCCCCAGTACAAATTTTGATATTTCGGTGACTAAAAAGAGAAAATATCAAACTAATTAAAGAATTCATTTATATTTGTAGTGTGATTACAATATAACTATTTAACATTGCATATAGCTATGCAAGAACCTTAAAATATTAATAAAAAGGTAAAAAACAAAAAATGAAAAACACAATTGAACTTAAGTTTTAGGTTAATTTGCTGTCGATGGTCATTGGTTCGAGTTCCTAGTGTTGAGACTTTTAGTCACAAATTTTCAAAAAATATAGATAACAATTTTTGGCTACTAAATGATAAACCACGTAGGCTTTAATTTACAAAAGCAAACACAAAAGAAACAAAAACAACTAAATACGCAAGGATCGATGTACGCGGTTCGACTAGTCCTACCTCCACAGAAGAGAATAATCAATCAACTATTACTCTTTAAGTACGAATTACAAGATTCACTCTCTAGCTAACTGTTGGAATTTGAACACCAATCCTCAAACACGAACGGAAGCAATCCACGTACAAAAAAGCAAAAAATAATAAACATCGAGGATTTACGTGGTTCGGTCCACACCGGCCTACATCCACGAGCGAGAGAGATAATATTTCACTATATCGTATATGAAAGAATAAAAAATCCATCTCTTTTTTCTCTACCAACTAATCTCTAAATTTTTTGACTCACGATATTTTTTTTTCTATGGCTCCACTAGTGTCCTACTTGTAGGCGCACGCGTAGAAAACCTTATACATAAAGAATTCTAGTGAACTTCTAATTCCATCCCAACTCAATTACATATAGACCAAAAAAATAATATAATAAAATACGGGCCCGGTAGAATATAAGCCACAGCCTAACAATTTTCACCTTAGCTTGAATTCTGCAAACCACCTTTAAGATAACTAGCGTTGATGTCGATTCTATCGTTGTCGTCGTCGTTGTCGATCTGCCACACCCAAATAGCATGGCTCACACCTCTATACTGAGGTGCTCGCACCTCAATCTGGGTGCCCTACAAAGCTCGCTACTTTGTAGAAGAACATGGCCCCATCTCTCCCCATTTGTGCACACAACTGGAGAGATTACCGCCACTAACCAAATCAAGAGCAAATGAGACTCGCTTCTATCGAGGTGTACACCTGCCCGTCATGTCTATCGTATTAGTCTCGTTGCTCGAAACTTTCCTATAAACATCCAACAACTGTTGCTCTTGTATCTTGCCGGCATCCAACACACCATCTGATTTGCTTACTTGCACAATTGTACTACATCGTCGCTTCCGTGTACCCCTGTACTTATTCCGTGTGCTTTTTCGCAACTGTTGTTCACCCTTACATCTTTTTCATGTATGCCGTTTACCTATACTACTCATCTGATGTCTGGCAGTAGCTCCACCTGCCATAACATTCCCTACGAGCCTGTAAATGTTATTAATCATCTGTCTCTGCAGTACATTCTTGTTTTCCTTTGAAACCCAAAGAACTTTACCTCTAGATAAGAACCCGCAACCTCTCGAATCTAGCATCCCTAGAGAAATCAAATTCTTTTTTAGATTCGACACATGTCTAACCCCAGTCAAAAACAAAATGGTCCCATCAAACCTACAAAATCGAACTGTCCCATACCGACAACTTTGCTTACTGTATTGTTAGCCATTCTGAAAATACCTCAATCGCATGCCTAATACGTATCAAAATACTCTCTGACTGCACACATGTGGAATGAACATTCAGAATCTAATATCTAATCTGATTTTTTCATACCTGAAGTAATTGTGAGCACCTCTGATTCTTCATAATCGGAGCCCTCTGTAACTGCTATTTCTAATGATTTTTTTATGCCTTGTACTTCAGATAATTCCTCTTAAGATGACTTTCTTTGTCACAATAGTAGCACTTTCCTTTGTAACCTTTGTAACCTCTCGACTTGGAATGACCTTTTTTCTTGGACCCATCTTGCTTCACTGTCGCCTTGCCTCTAACTTTCCCATTGCCTGATGCAACCATGATACCCTCTCCCTGTGATCTGTCACTCTCCATCTTCTTCAACATCTCAGGAGATATGAGAGCAGTAACAACTTCTTCTAATCCAAATGT
Source organism: Heliamphora exappendiculata (assembly GCA_034768845.1). NCBI lineage: Eukaryota > Viridiplantae > Streptophyta > Magnoliopsida > Ericales > Sarraceniaceae > Heliamphora > Heliamphora exappendiculata. Next base: position 15,474,549 of record JAOTRH010000006.1, on the reverse strand, counting down.
ATCTTTTCCAAACATCAGTGTAGTCCCCAGATGCTCGTATGATGAAGGCAATGAAACCAACAAAAGAATTGTTTTATCCTCATCTTCAATCTTTGTGCCGATAGAATCCAATACCGTCAGTATCCTGTTGAATTTGTCCAAGTGCTCCATAAAGTTCGCTTCCTCTGTCATCTGAAGTGCATATAGCTATTTCTTTAAAGACAACCGATTCGTCAATGTCTTTGACTTGTACATGCACTCCAACTTAGTCTAGAGTTCTGCCGAATCTCTTTCGTTGATGACTTCCCAAAGAGTGCTGTTACTGAGATACAAATGAATCGTGTTGTTCGCTAAGTCCCACATCTTCTCCCACTCTACATCCTTCATCATTTTCAGTTTCTCTAACTTCTTTCTAAGAGTCTTGATCAGCCATTCACGCGTCAAAATATTTTTCACCATTTGCTGCCATAAGGTGAAGTCATTGTGGCCATTAAAAGGTTCAATCACGAAATTCGAACTCTTCAACGCTATTAGATTTGTGTCTCACAATCTCCCACAATCTAAACAAATTGTAATAGCAGATATGTGTAATCTTTGTCCCACGCAATCTAAATCAATTCTGATTGTACCCGATCGCTCCTAATTGTACCTGATCAATCTTAATTTATGCCGATCTGTTTAATCCAAATAAATGGTGCAGAAATCAAAAAAACTAACTGTACCGATGATTCCGCAGTGCTAAATTTTTTTAGAAAACACCTCCTTTTTAAATTATTTTATTATATATACGAGCTGATATAATAAAATAAATCAAATAATTAATTTTGCATTCCTACCACACTGGATCAGAATCTTAGAATATCAAACCCAACCATTGATAACGTTACAACCTTATCAAATCCACAAACTCAATCTAGAACCATTGATAAATCAAAAGCTTTGAAGATCCGTATCAATCCCTGGACGATTGAGAATTGAGAATCAATTTTCACCGTACAAAATCAATCAGACTAGATAATTGAGAATCACGAAAATCCCACCGTGCAAAATCAAACACCCTGCAAAATCAATTCTTGCGCCGCACACAACCAGTATTACCGCACTGGTTCCTTTTTTTTGTGTGAAATAAAATATTTTTGATTTATACGAACCAAAAATCAAAAAACAATACCTTGCTCCATTCAACCACTATGGTTTCGAATCGTTTACCGTCAGCTCTGATACCACTTGTTGGGATTTGAACATCAATCCCTAAACAGGAACGGAAACAATCAACGCACAAAAAAGTAGAAAATAATAAATACCGAGAATTTACGTGGTTCGACCCACACCGGCATACATCCACGAGTGAGAGATAAAATATTTTACTATGTCGTATGTGAATGAGTACAAAACCTCTCTCTCTTCTCTTTACCAACTAACATATCAATTTTTTGACTCACGACCTTTTTTTCTATGACTCAACGAGTGTTTTACTTATAAGCACACGCGTAGAAAACTTTATACATAAAGAATTCTAGTGGATCTCTAATTTCACCCAAACTCAATTACATATAGACCAAAAAAATAATATAAGAAAATACGGGTTCAATAGAATATAAGCCACAGCTCAACACTAACAATATATGTGATATCAAACTAAGTCTCTTACCATCTCTCTACACTCTTTGATCTTAAAATTGAGCCTCACACTGTGTCTATAGACGTTATAAACTTTCTAATTTTGTTTTCATTCTCTAGTTACTATAAGGCCTAAAACACTTAAATAGGAGATCCATAAATTAAAATCTAACCCTAGTTGTCGCACAAAAAAATCTGTTCCGTAACGAATCGTTTAAGTAGATATCTGATAGCAAAAAAAAAACCAACACTTAGGGACGTTAAACATTTATTCGACTATTAATTTTAGGGTTCTAGAGTTAATTGAAGTGTGCACAAATTAACCCAAACACTAAATTATATAAAAAAAAAACCTACCAAATAAAGTTATTATAACGTACGTGGAGCTTGTGATTTAACAAACTCAGCGACAGAGTTTAAAAATAAAAATGTCGCTCTCGCTGTTATTATCATGCTTTCTACTAGGACGGAGCTGCCTAGATAATAGTGTGGCCATGGCCTCCCAAGTTTTTTTAAAATTCTTCTCTTAGTCCTTTATTTTATAAATATTTATATTATGTTTTTGAGATGGCATCCCTACGTGCTTGAAAAAGATTATTCTAGTCATCCTTTATTTTATGATTATTCTTCAATAGGGATTAATCCTGATTAATTTGAGGTCCCAAGCCAACTATTAAATGGGGGCTTATATAAATTTTTATATCCATATTATCTTATAAAAATTCGTCATAAAAGTTTGAATAAATAAAAGTTTTGTCAAAGAGATCTAATGAAAGATTGAGTTATAATTCCTTTATTTTTTTTTTATTTTTTTCTTACTTCGATAAATACTTTTTGGGAGGTTACATAACTGTTGTTAAACGTTAATAAATAAATAATTAGGGCATGAGAGCAAAAGAGAGGCAAATTTGTTTTTCTTTTCTTTACAAAAAGCTGAATTCTTGGTTTTAGCCTTAGACTTTGAAATTTGAATTGTTTTTTTTTTGTTCTTTCTAACAAGCTTATCAATAATAGTTTTCTTCCTACATCTAATTTAAAATTCTAACAAAATACGGGCCCTAATATTTAGTAAGACTTTTTAGATTCATCTCGTTATGAGAAATTAGAAAAGAAAAAAAAAACCAAAAAAACAAATCATATACGATTAAAAAAAACCCTTAAAAAAGTCACTTTAAGACTTTTTTTCGTTTTTAATAAATTTTTTTCTCAACTTAGCGAAAACGGCTATATTTTTAAATTCATTTTATCATTATGAATCGAAAAAATAAAAAATCTTCACCAAAATAGTAAAAAAGTTTTTTAAAAAATGTAAAAAACTACAAAAAAAACTGTGAAAAAGCTACCCCAAACAGAGCTTTAATCCTTGTTTGAGATTTCTACAAAGTTAGACTTTTAAATAGTTTAGCTTTTTAAGGAAAAATACAAAGAAAAAAAGTTGTATTTAAAATTTGTCGAAATGTCTGATATATTTAAAAAATATATTTAGGGTAATTTTGTTTTTTTAATTTTTTTTGTCGAAATGCCTAATATGTTTTTACTTTTTGCCTTTAAGATGTGATACTTTTTACTTTTAAAATGTGATATTAGAAATATTGGCATGATTTTTATTTTATTTTCAAGAATAGAGTCAATTTTTAAGTAAGAATATTATGGTTATTTCACTTAAAAGAAAAAAAATATAGCGTTCAGAATGTCTCTAAGTTTTTGGTTTTGAAAAAAAGTAAAAAAAAAATTAGTGAGTTTATTAAAAATGCCAAACACATTAACTTAAAAGTTGATTTTCTTATTTTTAAAAAAACCATCTTTTTGGAGAATCCAAACAAGAACTTATTAATTTCTTTCTTATAATATTTTTTTTTCAATAACGCTCAATTGTGAACCTTTGAACCTTTTAAACTTTTTACTTTGACCTTCTTAAATAAAGTTTCTAGGTTGGTATACATTCAATGGGTTAATTATAATGTTTGAAATGCGAAAAATAAAACATTAAAAATGGCTACGTACATAGGGAGAGATACAAAAAGTAATTGTGTGAGTTACACCCTAGATTCATTTTTTTTTTAAAAATTTAATTTATCACATAATATGCAAAAAAATTATTTATATGTCAAAGTAGGAGCTAATTATTTTATTTTAAAAATTTGTTCATAAATCCTGCCAATATTATGTATTTGTTTTAAATGTATAAGAGCGATTTAGACATTGGCGGTGTTTGACATTACTGAAATTAATAGTTTATAAATTGTATCTTGTAACAGAAACTGTTTATGTTTAGTAAAGATTATGATTTGTAACTGAAATAAATAAAAAATTAATTATAAATTGTAACAAAAAATAATATATGTTTGAAAAAATTTATAACTTATAACTAATATTAATAACAAGAAACTAAAAATTATTAGCAAAAATTTTGCCAAACAACCTTAATATACAATAGTTTTCTTGCATTCTTATGTTTATCAATCAAGAAATTTAGAATTTCCTACTATTTACTTATAAATTTTTTATCCTAATTAAATGGATAAAAGAAAATATATTTTTTCCCCTTTCTTTCACTTTTTTTCTATCATCACTTTCTATTATTTATATTTTCTAATCAAACAGACTCTGGGCTTGTTTGATTAGCAAGAGAATGGTAAAAAGTAATAAAAAGAGAAAAAAAAATCTATTTATGTATTTGTTTAGCAATAGAGCGGTGAAAATGCAATACTTTTTTTTTTCATACAATCAATATATACATGTAACCAAGTCTTTTATCCAAAAAAAAAAGTCTTTTATTTCTTGCAAAGCACATGAAAATAGAAGAAAATGATTATGTGGAATTTGAAATTGAAATTCTTTTGTGGAATTTGAAATTGATTATGTGGAATAGAAGAAAAAACCTAAAAACTTAATTTTCCATCACTTTCTTTTTTTTTTTTTAAATGAGAATGGTTAAGTTGAACAAACACAGTTTTTTTCAATGATTTTTAAATCTTTTGTCATCATTAAACCAATGTGAGAGAATATATTTTTTTTTATTTTTTTTTTCTTTCACTCACTTTGAATTATTTTTATTTTGACATTTTTTCATTCTGATAAAACCAACCCTAGGGACAAAAAGGAAGACGCTATTGCCACTCATGTATTTACTGCTTCCATGCAAATAAACTTCCACATTTGCCACTTGCAACGCCATGGAAGGGTTATAATTAGAAGCTTAAAAAAGTAAGGGTTTGATATTCTTACTCACCTCTGTATAAATACATTTTAAAATTTTAATAATATCCAAGATTATATAAAACACGTTTTTTAATGCATATTAAAATACAAAATTTAGAGTAATTTATACATAAGTGAAATGAAAACATCATTTCTAAAAAGATAAGAATAGTACCAAACCAAATAAAATAAAACTAAACTTGTGTTTAGTTTAGTTTTTTTTGTATAGATTTTTTTGGCTTTTTTGAATTTTTTGTAAAAAAGTAGATATAAAAAAATATAAAAAAAATCAATTGATTACAGTAAGAGACCAAACAAGTAGACTTTTTTAAAAAAATTTAAACAAAAAATCTCCAAAAAAGAATAGGCCAAAGAGTCGCTAAGTTTTTGTTTCAATCAATCATTTTTTAAAAGATAAAAAAAGTATAATAATCATTTTCAAAGGATAGTAAATTTGGTCTTTTATGGATTAAACGAAGTGGGAGTAAATTGATTTGGACATTCTAAATATAAAAATAAAATAATCAATAATATCAATAAATAAAATTACAATGAGTACCGTTAGTAACTATATTTGGGTGCCACGCGATGTAAAATTTTGTGCGTGGTGTTTTCATCCTCTCGTAGTTCTATTATTTATTTTTAAATACACGCATAATATGTTATATCATATGATACTTAAATATAATTATTAAAATATGATCACTATAGTGTTATTAAATTTTATAATATATTTCACAATTCACAGTTGGGGTTGAGGTATATGTATGACTATACATATATATAAAATTTTTAGAAGAACCTTATTGTTGAATAGGTAATTAATTAATGGGTACATATAAAAGGAATGATGAAAAACCAAAAACATACCAAACAAAGGGAGCAAAAGGAAAGAGAAGAAGCATGCATGGGTATGGTAATTGCTTTGCTTTGTAGTTGGTGGTGTGTTGTTTGGTGTTTGTGTGTAATGCTCTTAGCCTCTTACTCATTCATTCATATACTCCTATCTCTCTCAACAATCCTCCCCCTTTCTCTCTCTCTCTCTCTCAATACCTCTCTCTTCTCCACGCCGCCTCTCTCTTTCTCTTTATCTCTCGCACACACACAAACACACACACACCCCTTACCAAGAAAGAACACTTCCACTCTCTCTGCATTCTCTTTCCTTAAATCGCTACAAGTCCACATCCTGCCAAATTCTGTTCAAAACCCTCTCTTCAATTCCCATTTTAGCCATGGATTTCTCATCTTTTTGTGTCTAGTGCCGGCGCTTCTATCAATGGGTATGTTTTCATTGGCGTTGGTTTGGCTTTGTTTCCGTTGATCACTCGTTGGTCTCCCAATGTTTTGATCAATCGTCTGATCACAGGCAATGTGTTTGTTGTTGTTGTTGTTGTTGTTGTTGTTGTTTGTCGTATGATTTGATGATCGACTTTTGTCTTGATCTTGAATTTGGTTATTGATGATCTGGGCTTTCTGGATTTTCGGACATTTGATGAACTGATTCAACTGCTACTATTTCTTTTCTGGGTTGTGTTTATGAAAATCTGATTTCCCCCCCTCATTTTGTTGGTTCTGGTTAGCTTACTGTTCATTTTTAAATTCTTTTTTGGGACGTGGAAATCGAGGATGACTTGGATGACTCGGATGATTCGGAAGATGATGATGACTAATTCTTGTAAAGTAAGAAAAATTCTTGTGAAGTGTTAAGGTGGCTCCATTTTTCGACTGGGGTTCTGCCATCCATAGCTATTTCCACACTGGATCGTGTTTTTGTCGCCTGAACATATTTCAATGAGTAATGTCGATGTTTATACATAAAATAAACATACTTGCACATACATGCACAGGGTAAGTTTTGATTTCTGGGTTGGGAGATTCTGACAATTAGTTCACATGGGTAATTTATCTATAGCTGCATTGGATGAAGAATCATCTGATTTTTACTTTTTTCTGATCAATCGATATGTTATAGATGTTGGATGCAATTCCCAAAGGTTTTGAATTACCGGGATTTCCTTTAATCTTAATTGCATTTCTTTGAAAATTCTGTTTGGATGAGTATTTAAAATTGAGAATGTGAATGCATCTTTCTCTTTTCTTTTGGTCATGGACAATGTGAATGCTGATACTTGAAAATTATAGTGTAGTTTGCAATCAACTTGGTATTATTTTAGTTTCTTGGTTTGATCAAAATTTGTGTAATATTAAAACTGTATGCCGCCACATTATGACTGGTTTTCAGGACACCGAATGTACTTGCTTTGAAGATCGTTTCTTGGGGATATTGCATTGCCTTGTATATACCTTTTGTTGTTTGTTGAGGAGGGATTCCTTAATTTCAATACAATCACCAAATGGACAAGCGAACTAACGAACTAGAGTTTGATGAATTTGAGAAGCTTCTTGGTGAGATTCCAAATGCTACTTCTGGGACTACTAATTCTGAGGAATCTGGACTCATCAATTTCTCGAAAGACCTGAAAAGGGTGTCTATGGATGATAGCTTGTCTTTGGAATGGTGCAGGGTGCATCCCTCGAAAGGGACACACAGTGAGAAACTTCAGAGTGATGGGACTTTAGACGAAATCAAATTACCCGTGAATAAAATTCAGCAATCACACATGAGGAGGGTCCAACAGGAAGAACCAAACCTGCCTGATGATCAGTCTTTGACATCTGCTTTTGCAGAATTGAGCTTCAGTGAAGGGGCAATGACAGAAGCTGCAAGACCTCCATTGATTAATTTTAAATCATTTCAGAATCACTCTATTTTGTTGAATGGGCAATACTCAAATGGCTTCAAGAAACTACCTTCTACTGTGGATCCTCAAGCAATGTTTGTCCCCTCTCCCCAATCCCAAAATAATTTATCTAGCAGTTTTGAAAAGTTTTGTGCAAAAAAAGGTTTCCAAGAAAGTTCAAATTCATTTAAGCTCAGTGCTCAAGAATTCAAGAAACCATCAGTTGGTTATTGCCAACCAATTGAGAAATTTTCTGGCTCTTTGCCATTCACTCATGGAATGCCAGGTTATCATTTCCTATCGAATGTGCCTCTCCATGGAGTGGAGTTACCAATATTTTCTGACCAACGACAGTATTTTATGGATTCCCAGCCCCAACTTCCTTATTTGCATTCACAACAACTAAGCCAGCCTCATGTTACGTGGAGGCCAATGGAAGAGGAACAATACTACAGGATGCAAAAGCAATACCTGTATATGCAGCAGCAGCAGCAGCTCGGGAGTCAGCGGTTGGAAGCTCAACATCCAATGCGAGCAAATGGGAATATGGTGGCTAGGCTCATGAGTCATAACATACGGCAACCATGTAATGAGTTTCCAATCTCTAACCATCCCGAACTCTCTAATCAAGAAGCCATGTGGAACAATTCTACAGTTTCAAGGAGCTTACACCTATCTAATCCTGCCCTTTCCTCCACAGATTTGAATAAAATGCAAGTTTTGGACAAAGCAGGGAAACAGAGTTTTCCTGAGAAGATTTTAACGAGATCATATGGATTAAATTCTCTCAGATCTGTCAAATTTGGCTCTTTTGCAGGAAATGAACTACTTGCCAGTGTAAACCAAAATGGAAGAATCCTCTCAAATGGTCGCTGCCCTCAACGGTTGTCCAATCCCAATGCTGCATTCCAGTTAGATAATGTGAGTCCGGGAGGTTTGTCGCCTGATACTGCTGATTTGAAACATAATTATTCAAGGCCGCTGCTGCAGTACAACTCCATTGATGAAATTGCTGGTAGAATGTATTTTGCGGCAAAAGACCAATATGGGTGCCGCTTCTTGCAGAGGAAATTTACTGAGGGTACCAAAGAAGATGTTGAAAAGATCTTTGTTGAGATTATTGTACATATTGTTGAGCTCATGACGGATCCTTTTGGGAATTACCTTGTCCAGAAGCTGCTTGAAGTGTGTGATGAGGATCAATTGATGCAGATAGTTCGAGCAATCACTAGAAAATGTGGGGATCTTGTTAGGATTTCATGTGACATGCATGGGTAGTTTCTCTCTCTTTTCCTTTTTTGCTATTTGTTGCTGTTTTCTGATAGTTTAAGCATCAGCTTAGTTGTTTTTCACGAACACAGGACTCGGGCTGTTCAGAAGGTTATTGAAACCCTTACAACTCCAGAGCAGTGTTCCATGGTTGTTTCCTCACTGAAGCCTGGTATAGTGCCCGTGATAAAGAACACGAACGGGAATCATGTTGCACAACGATGTTTACAGCATTTAATGCCAGAATATTGTGAGGTAAGGATCATAAACAGATATAGTTTAAGGATGAATGGTATTTCTTATGTGAAAAAAGGTCTAACTTCCTCTGCATCAAACAAGTCGACTCTCATAGTTCCCTAGCTTTATCTATCACTAGAAGGGTGGCACACACGTGTGTGCGGCCATTTTTAAAATTTTAAAAAACTGAATTGAAGTAGTTATTTTAAAAAATTTAAAAATTTATCTTTAACGGTAATAAATTCAGTTTTTAGGGGAAATATAAGAAATTAAAAAGTCTACAGAACTTCAGGAGACACCGATTGGTGTTCTCCGTTTATATAATAGATAATTAGGCTTGGAGCAGTTGAGAATGCTTGAGTTTGATTGACTTAGAATTTCTTCTGTGGCTTTAGATTCTGGGGTATTCAAACATCTTCCGTATACATATAGCTTCATGGGAATTCATCATTGATTGGACCAAGTTCTTTGAACACAAAAACTAGCTTCCACAGAGTTTAGACTTGCCTTGGGACTTGTGAGGAACCCACTATTTGATTTTAGCACTCCACGATAAGGTTCAGGGTATAGATCTTGATGTAGGTTAAGTTGTCTTTAACCAAATTGATCTGTCCAAGCATCAATTTGGAAAATCATCGGGTTAGTATGGATCGAATGTTTACAACTTCTCCAATAAAAGCATAGAAAAGTAGGTGAGTCTTGGTTTTATTTTTTCCAGTTTTAGAAATCAGGTAGGTTGGACTTGCCTTGGGACTTGTGAGGAACTCACAATTTGATTTCAACACTCCACTATGCAAATATTCTGAGGTTCAGGTATAGATCTTTGTTGGATAGCTATATATATATATATATATATATATATATTGTTGGGCTTATTTTCTAATAGTTTAAGCTTTTGGGACAATTAATGACTTAACATGGTATTAGAGCTGTAGTTTCATGAGGTTTTGGGTTCAAGTCTCATGATGTGTTTCCGTGTTATATTTGTTATTGTGCACTTTATATGTTGGTGCACCTATTCAGTTTGTTCGTCTCTCTACGCGCGAGACATGGTCGTATTTGAGGGGGAGTGCTGGATAGCTGAATATACATTGTTAGACCTATTTTCTAACAGTTTAAATTTTTGAGACAATTGGTGACTTAACAATCTTGATATAGGTTAAGTTATCTTTAACCACATTGATACGTCAAAGTATCAATTTGGCAAATCATGGGTAAATATAGATTGTGTTTACAATTTCTCCAATAAAAGTATAGAAAAGTAGGTCAATCGTGGTTTTATTTCTTCCTGTTTTAGGAATCACTAACATATATGTTTCTTAAAATGAGAAGCAAAATGAAAAATTGTGTTGAGGACATATGTCTAGAATCTTTATCCTTATCACATTCAATTAATTTGAGCAAGTGCTCACAAATTGTTCAAAAGTTGCAGAATTATTCTGTATTTATGTTGTATTTCCGTTCTTTAACATAATAAATTTTTATCATTATTGTACACGGAAATTACAAAATTGGATTACACCTTAAATAATCCCAAAATCAAGGCATATAGATTTCTCTATATCTACATGATTTCTCATGCAAGTTATTTTATTAGTGGGAGGGTGAAACTATGCAGTCCATAAGTTGGGAAAATCAGAACTATGTAACAATGTTTATGACGGAGTGATAATTATGAGAAAATACTAATGCAAAATATTAAGGGGAAGTTTTGTGGTGCAAGCTGCTTCTAAAGTTAATATTAGAGATTCTAACTTATGGAAGGAAGATTGATCTTATAATTAGCTTCTAAAAAACCTAGTAAAAATGTTTTGTATGTTCTACGTTTCAGTTAAATCAGTCAACTTTTCTTCCTTCTAACTTTGTGCAGTAATGGTTTACGTGCACAGAGTCTTCCACAACATAATTAGAAAGGAGTTTTTTAAGTGGAATCGTTTTACTGTCTCGCTGTTTTAGAATATATATTGTTTGATATTTATCATGCTATTTGATATAGTAATAGCCATAAAAACCCAAAATGTTTGGTCTTTTGCTGTCTTGAAGTTTTTTAGTACTTAATGAAAAATAAAGGAGTTATTGACCATAACGAAAATTACTTTTCCAGAATGCTAACATTATTGTTGAAGGGAACTTCCATTGTGGAATAAAGTATTACGTTATATGGTTTTCTTAGTTGTTAAGTCTTTTGGACGGAGCTAATTGTGCCAAATATCTTATAGTGTTATAGTAAAGCATGGAAGCACAGTATCGAACAACGCTATACTATGCAAAAACCAGATGTTGGTGCCTATATCCTCAATATATATATACTAGGAATTAACCTGTGCCTAATGGCACTTTCATCATTGATGTAAAATATATAAGAGACATTTTTTACTCTTATTTTATTATATAGCCTAATGGCACTTTCACTGTTGATGTAAAATATATAAGAGACATTTTTCACCCTTATTTTATTATATAGATTTTTAACATGAGTTGGATTTTTGGCATGTGTGGATTTAGAGACTCAAAGCTTCCTAGGGGGAAATGGAACTTTTGAGGGGTGTTTTAGCCTCTCGAACTTTTTTTTTGTTGCTCTTGAGCTAAGCTTCTCTTCTAGGCTAGTACTTTCTCATTTCCTCGTAGTGAGGGGCTTGGGGCTTGTATTAGCAGTAGCTTTGTGAGCCCTTGGGGTGTTTCTTTTTGTTAGATCACCATTGGCCTCAAAAGTTTTAAGTTATTAAGAAACATGTCCAATAAGCTATCTAACACCATTTCTCATGTGCCACCTTGTCTTGCATATTGATATGAAAATATATATATATATATATATATATATAATAGCAAAATGCGAATAAGAAAAAAAATGCAATCGGGAACCAATCCAGATAAAGAGACCTAAACACAGTGCCTCTCAGAAACTAAAATTTTGATTCCAAAAGTTTAAGTTATTAGGAAATGACTTGACAATGTATATATCTGATAGTGCTGAGCTTCATTGAATATTCTTTCTATTTTGGTAGTAAAATTGCTCACTTACCTACATAATGGTGGAGCAAAACATGAAGAAGCATTCTACCAATTGTATCCTTTGTCAAATAGTTGTGTCCACACAGTCTATGATGTTGTCCCCAGAGAGAAAATGTAGCAATCCAATTTCTTTTTGAACAGAATATAGTAGGCTAAGTTAGATGTAAAACACCATAATCTTTCAACATAAGTGCATAATAACTTCCAATCATCTAAGAAATATGTTTTCCCTTATTTGGATCTCATCCATTGATCACTTTAATAAAAACCATTGAACCATCCTCCGAATATGTATTTGCATTTATTTCCGAAAGGAATTTTATTTATTTGTAACTAGAATACCAACATGAATTTCTAAATAACAGAAAACACTATAGAAAGGCAAAAAGTTAAAGTATAAGTTAACTTAGTATTCATTATTTTTTTTTTGAATGCCCTGAAAATAACTTAGTTTCATTAGCGAGTATGAGGCTGATTTTATGTGGCTATTTTTAACCTTTCCACCTTAAATAAAATGCACCCATATATTTAATAACCAAGTAACTCATTATTATATATGGCTTTTACATCATTTTGGTATAGCATCGATTTTACTCTTATCGTTGTCATTTTTTGGGAGATTATTATTTTCTAAGAATCTTTTCTTTGGTTCGTTAGATCGCCCATGGTCTCAAAAGTTTAAGCTGTTAATAAATGGATCCAATAATGTATATGAAGATAGCAATCCTTTCGTGCACAATCGTATCTCGCACATGGAAAGACAAACAGATTAACTTGAAGAAGGTGCAAGAACATAGGTTAAATACAGCGTATAATGCCAGGGAAGATTAGCACGGAAATATTTTGAGTACCCACTAGAACCAAAGCTCTTGTGTGAGAAAATCAACTTGACAAGTCTTGAACCCAAAGCTCTTAAAACTAGACCTTTGACGCTCTATTAGAGCACCAATCGTCCCAAAAGTGCAAGTTATTATGGTATGGATCCATCAATATATCACACTACCATGATCATTATAATTCTTTTGCAAGATTATAATTTACTAGCAATGATTTTCGGGCTATCCCAAATTCAAATTTTTATTTTGCTCTCTTCAATGAATTTTACTACCACAAAGGTTTCTAAAACTCAAATTTGTGATTCTCTACCTAAAAAAAAAAAAAAGATAATGCATTTTGCATTAGAAACTTGAAGGGCAGTTATTAAACAGGTGTCCCTTGTTGTGATGTGGTGCTATGAACATATGGTGGAGCAATGCATTCTGGAAAATAGGCTTGCTTTTTAATTTTTATTGTATTTTATGAATAAAAAAACAAAAACACCATTATTAAACGTCTTTGGATTTGTCAAGCCCTATCATTCAAAAAAAAGAAAGATGCACCAAGTTTAGTCTCCATTAATGGGAGTCCGGAAGGGGTAGATTGGTTACAGGTTCTTGACATTATATGCAAAAAGTTGCAGCCTTCATATTTGGATCGACAACCTCAAGGTTAATAGGCCATATTTTTAACCACTGAACCAGTGGCCCCACATACCATTAGCTATCTAAATATTATTTTTATTTTTTACAATTGCAAAATTTGGAAAATGAGACTTCAAAATATGCATATAACTTTTGCATGTTGTCTAGCTGCATCGTCTTATTATCTTGATATCTCTTTTCTTATTTAGAAATCCATTCCATACTTTACTTTGTGTTATTATTCATTTACTAGAAAAAAGTCAAATATATAGATTTTCATAATGTGTATATCCCTACTGAGCCAATAACATTATAAAACTTAAACACATTTTGAAAAACTAAAATACAAGATTTAAAGTAACCATGTAGTTCGCAACTCCACGAAACAAACAAGACATGTTGGTACTTGTGCTACCATCTCAATGCACGTCTTCCTCAACAATCCTACTATATAACATAACATATTAATAAATATTAGCACTATAAGATTATAAATGTAGCAACTTATATGCTTGCATATACACACACACACACACACAATATCCTAATTAAATATGATACAAATATAACAAGATTTACTAATCTCATTCAATATTCTACTAGTTACTAATCATATTTATAATTGCACATTATTATAAGTAATTCCACAATATTATGAATTAAGTTAAATCCACAAATAGTCATTTATGTGAGTCAACCATGCCCTCTAAGCGTGAAGCTTATCAAAAACATTAATAAAATAGTTAAAATAAAAAATGGATTTTATTTGATATAATCATAACGATTATGAAACAAATATATATGTCAAAATTTTAACTACCAAATCTTTTTAGAAAAATATTAGTAGTTAGAGAGCAACAAAAAGGGATGAAGCTATACAATATTCTCAATAGTTTGGAGATTCAAATTCCATTTTATGATAAAAGAAAGGGAAAACAAAGAGAAGAAAACTTACCCCAAGAAAATAAAGAAAAATGAAATAACATAGGATCCTTTGTTTCATTTTCCCCCTATCATATGTTGATTATCTATCATCAATATGCATAAAACAAACATGATAATACTCCAATAAAAGTTAAAATATTGGCCTTTTAGTTTTTCTAAACAATACCCAAACATTTCAAAAATAGAAAAATACCCAAACATTAGAAAAAGAAAACAACAGTATAATTAAAGTAAAAAATCTAATCTAAACTAACAATACCCAAACATTTAAAAAGCAAAGAAAAAAGCTATCTGAACGACTGCCGTAGTTCATCTCTCTCCTCAACTTTCTTTCTCTCTCTAAATCTAGTCACTCTTTCCCCCAAATATTTCTCTCTCTACTCAACGACCATGTGAAAAAAAGCCTTGGAATCCAAATTAAAGCCCATATTAATTCGTTATTGGCTGAGCAATTTGCTAGTGAAAGAAAGTTTGTTTTCTTCAGTAAATGGTCCGTGTAAAGAGAAGACTAGTCTATAATAGAAACAAAAAAAAGTTCTTTATATATAAATCTGTTAAGAAAATTTTCTTTTATCGTTTCATAGGGATTTGCTTAAATTTTGAATATCAGTGGAAACGAGAAAATGTTCTTTTCGTTAGTATAAATCTCCTTTTAGAAAAATTTTCTTTTACTATTTTGTAGGGATTTGGTAAAATTGGAATATCAAGATTTGTCAAAATTTTAGAAAATGTATTGGCCAATAGTTTTTTAGAAATTAGGTTTTTAATTCAAAATTTTAAAAACAATTAAGATATAGGTTTTGGATTTCTTAGGAGGCTAAAGATGAAATTCCTCTTTTGTTTATATATATATATATATATATATATGTATATGTATGTGTGTGTGTGTAGTTTAAGGCACATTTGGGGCATGACCAGAGATTCATCACATAGATCATTTTCCCTCGCTAG
Source organism: Heliamphora exappendiculata (assembly GCA_034768845.1). Taxonomy (NCBI): domain Eukaryota; kingdom Viridiplantae; phylum Streptophyta; class Magnoliopsida; order Ericales; family Sarraceniaceae; genus Heliamphora; species Heliamphora exappendiculata. The sequence continues at coordinate 15,459,131 of JAOTRH010000006.1, read as the reverse complement.
CTCTAGGGAATAAGGGGTATCGTTTCATAGGTGTTTGCTTAAATTTTGAATATCAATGGAAGCAAGAAAATGTCCTTTTGGTTATATATAAATCTCTTTTTAGAAAAAATTTCTTTTACTGTTTTGTAAGGATTTAGTAAAATTGGAATATTAAGATTTGTCAAAATTTTAAAAAATGTATTGGCCAATAATTTTTTAGAAATTAGGTTTTTAATTCAAATTTTTTTAAAAAAAAAAGATTTAGGTTTTGGATTTTTCCGGAGGCTAAAGACGAAATTTCCCTTTTGTGTATATATATATATAGTTTGAGGCACATTTGGGGCATGACTCGTTTCCCAATGATCTTAAGTAGTACTCTTGCTCAGAGATTCATCACGTAGATCATGTTGTTAGTTGTCCTAAACTTGTCCAAAGCCATCAATTCTCATTTTCAAATTAAGACACATCCAAGAGGCATTGGACACGTCTAGGATTGCCCAAGATGTTTGGCATCATTCATGGACACAACTACTTCATAGGAAGTGTCTGTGCCACTTACATAGGTAACTTGTGCTTGATGGAATCATATTCAATCAAGATCGACGGTTTAGCTGAATGCATACACTTCATCTAAAATGTAATATATTGATGGCCATTTATTATCAACATCTTATTAATGGAAAGTGTTGATCTTTGTAACCATAAGCTAGTTATAGTACCTAGTACCTACGGAACATACTCCCTCCTTCCCAATTTGTTTGTTCCTTTTAGAATTTCTTATCATTTTATCTACTAAATCTGAAGTTTTTTCATTGTTGTCAGTTCCTCTCTCTCTCTCTCTCTCTCTAAAGTAAAAGAGCCCAATAGAAATGAATATTGTTGGTTATTTTTAGTAAGTGTTGAAACAACTCACTGTTCTAGTATGTTTTGTAGCTTTTTGGTGTGTTTCGATCTAGTTTGTGTGTGTCTCTGTGTGTTTGTTTGATTTGG
>JAOTRH010000006.1:15392014-15407800 GCA_034768845.1 Heliamphora exappendiculata | reverse complement strand
ATACTGTTTTTTCTTCTCAAGGATATAAATAAAGGAGATAAACCTAGGGTTTAAACGCTCTCATTCTCCTGATCTCTCTTTTCTCTTACTTGAAGATGGTTAATAGAGAAAAATCCATGAAAAAGTAATTTAAAAAATGGCATTTTGTTTATTTGTGTGAGTTAATTCCTTTTTTGGTTTCTCAAACTTAAAATTGGAGTCATGGATATATTAATTGATTCCTTCACAATTCACTACTTGCAATTTTATTGATTTCTTTTTTTCATGATTTTTTTTTCTAGTTTCACATTTCATTTCATCTTACTTTAAATTCTCTCTTTATTTACTTACATTTTTTTATTGGGTTATACATTGTCCCATTGTTTGAAATCTTTAAATGTCTAACCATTTAGTTTTGTAATTTGATTTACGGGGCTTTTGGTGAAGGGTTCATATTGAACACAGCATAGAACATTTAGTCTAACAAAAAGAAGTTATTTAACTCCTAAAAGATTGCTCCGTGCTATTAATGGTCTGTTTGAAACTCCGATCTTTTCCATTATGTATTTTTTTAATTCGATTTTGATTGTTTTGGTTTTAAGTAATCCATGTGTTACATTTCGATTTCGATTTCTGTTCTTTTTTCCTTTGTTATTTGCATTGGTTCGATGCCATGAACATTGCTTTATGATGGTCAAGGTAAACAAAACCACTTAACTACATCTGGTTCATCAGAGGACAAGAAGAAGCCTGGATGGGAATAAGAGGGTGGTCAGATTGTTATTTGATTATGGAATATTATGAAGTCACATATTACCGATGTGTGTACCTATCATGATACATGCAAGGAGATTTAGGAGTATAGCCAAAAGTTGTATTCTAGTAATGTTACTCGTATGTATGACATTCCTGTTGATTACTTCAAGTTGGAACAAGATGATAGGTCCATTATAGATTATGCTGCTGTACTCAAGAGGCTTCATGAAGTGTTAAATGTTATTCTTCCTATCATAAATGATGTTCGAAAAATGCAATTGCAACGAGAACAAATTGTTGTGATGAGATTTAATTTTTTGGGTTAAGGCTTGAATTTGTGTCAGTTCGCTATCAGATTGTAGCAGGTGCTGAGCTCCCTTTTCTTGCAGAAATCTATCTAGAGTCTTACGTGATAGAGACAATTCCTAGAGTTCGAGTTCTTTTGTCTCTAATTGATCTGCACTAGTCACATAGCTCACTCAAGGAGGTAGAGGTGATCAGTCTAGTGGTTACAGTAAGGGTAGAGGTGGTGGTTACAATAATTTTTGTGGTGGTGCTTTTGCCTCTGATTACTCAGCACTAGTTACACGCACACTTAAGAAAATATAGGTGATCAGTCAAGTGGTTACAGTAAGGGTAAAGGAGGTGGTTGCAATAATTTCCATGGTTGTCTTGGTGGTAGTTTTCGTGGTGGTTGGGGTAGAAATTCACCTTGTCAGTATTCTAATTGTGGCTTATCCAATCACACTCGAGAGACATGTTGGGATCTCATTGCTAGACTTAGTGCCGTGACATCTATATTTGTTGATTCTCCTTCATCTTCTCCTCGAGTTGAGGAGAAGACTATCGTTGCGTCCGAGGAAGAGTACTCTAAGTTTCTTTAGTATTAGGCTTCTTCCACATCTCTTCCTGTTGCATCTGTAGCCCTAAAAGTTATTTCTACTGCATTTCTTTTCTCTTCTTCCCCTTCTCAACCATGGGTCATCGACTCCGGAATCACTGATCATATATGTCTGGTATATCATATGTTTTTTCTCACTTTCAATATTTATTCTCTTTCCATTATGTTACCTTAGCAAAATGATTCTACTACTTCTATGAAAGGCATTGGCATTGTCCAATCTACATTTTCTCTCTATTTTTATCTTCAGTTTTATATCTTCCTTGTTTTCTTTTTAATTTAATGTCTATCAGTCCACTTACCGAAACTCCTAAGTGTTATGTTTCTTTCTTTCCTGACTTTGTGATTATTCAGGATTTGGTGACGAGAAAGACGATTGGCACAGGGCATAAGTTAGATGGTCTCTATTACTTGGACAATAAGGCGCAGTATGACGTTCCTCCTTGTGCGTTCTCATATGTTACCTCTCCTCTATAGATTCATTGTCATCTTGTCATCCCTCCTGGAAAGTTTGAAGACTTGAGTTCCTAGATCATGTTCAATATCACTTTTAAATTGTGAGTCATGGTAGTTGGGAAAGTATCATCGTGTTCTTTTTGCCTCCCAAGCCAATACTCGTGAGTCGAGTCCTTTTATTTTAGTTCATTTCAATGTTTGGGGTCCTAGTCGTGTTTCTTTAAAATTAGGATTTCTGTATTTTTTACCTTTATGACTGTTCCTGAGTTACCTAGCTTTATTTAATGAATGTTCATTCTGAGTTGTTTCCAATCTTCTCTGCCTTTTTTGTTGAAATTCAAATTCAATTCCACATGCATATTTGTCTCCTTCGTAGTAATAATGTCAAAGAATATTTCTCTCATCCTTTTAGTTCTTTTATGACTCAATCAGGCATGTTCCATCAGTCATTTTGGTCTTCTACTCCTCAACAAAATGGTGTCACTAAGCATAAAACATACATTTATTAAAGTTTTTCGCACCCAATTACTTCAAATGAATTTTGCCAAATTGTAGTGAGTTCTTACTGCTTGTTACTTAATCGATCATATGCCATCCTCTATTCTTTATGGATAAACTCTTCACTCTATTCTTTTCTCGCATAATCCTCCTTTGGTTTACCTCCTTGTATTTTCAGATGTGTTTGTTCTGTTCATCAACTCCTTTCAGGTATTGACAAGTTTAATCCTCGAGCCATTAATTGCATTTTTTTGGATACTCTAATACTCAGAAAGGTTACGGTGTTACAATCTATTTCACATTGCTTTTTTGTTTGTCGTGATGTTACTTTCTTTGAGTTCACTCATTATTATGCGAGTCTTTCCGCTATTGTTCTTGTTCAAGATCTCCCTTTTCCCCTCCCTGATCCTCTTTTGCCTTGTTCAGTGTCTTCTTTAGCTTCTTCCACGAATTGTCTCTCTCCCCCTAACTTGTAGGTTTACATTTGCTGTAAGTGTTCATATAGTGATTCATTTGATATTTTTGGCCCACCAGTAGTTTCCTCACCACCAGGTACCCCTCACTCCGATTCTCTACTTCTTGATGTTGATCTTCCTATTGCTATTTGAAAGAGTAATTGGTCTTACACTTTACATCCTATTTCTTATGTTGTTTCCTGTGATCATTTATCTCCTTCGTATTTTTCTTTTGTTTGCCATATTGTCTTTTGTTTCTCTTCCCACGTGTGTAGCAGTGGTTTTATCTCATGCTGGTTGGAAGTGTATCATGGAACAAGGAATGCTTGCCTTAAAATAAAATGATGCTTGAGACTTTGTACCTTTCCTCCTGGTAAAATATTTGTTGGTTGTCGGTGGGTGTATGCCGTTAAGGATCATTCCGATGGTACTGCTGCTAGATTGAAAGCATGTCTTGTTGCTAAGAAGTATACCCATATATATGACCTTGACTGCTTTAATACTTTCTCTCATGTTGTAAAGATTGCTTCAGTTCGACTTTTCACCTCTTGTTGCCATATATTATTGGCTTTTGCATTAGTTGGATGTGAAGAACACATTCTTACATGGTGATTTACAGGAGGAGGTCTATATGAAGCAACCACCTAGGTTTGTTGTTCAGGGAGAGTCAGATTTAGTATGTCGTTTGAAGAAGTCGTCGTTATATGGGCTCCAATAATCTCCTCGAGTTTGGTTTGGTAGATTTACAAATGATGTGACTAGTTTTAGCCTTTAGAGATGTGGTGTAGATGATTCTGTATTTTACAAGCATACTACAGCTGGCAAAATATTTTTGATTGTTTATGTAGATAACATTGTAATTACAGGTGATGATAGCAGTGAAATTCAAAAATTGAAATTGTTCTTGCAGGCCAAGTTTCATACTAGACATATGGAACAATTGAGATATTTTTTGGGCATTAAAGTGGCTAGGTTGGCATCTCTTTAGCTCAAAGAAATACGTTCTCGATTTGTTGAGTAAAACAAGGATGTTAGGGTCCAAACCTATAGATCCCTCTATAGATTTCAACACTAAATTGGTGGTTGATGAGAGTGCATTGTTAGAAGATCTACGATGATATTGATGTTTTGTTGGAAAGTTAAATTATCTAACTGTTACCAGATTGGACATTTCTTTTGCAGTGATGTGGTTGGTCAGTTTTTGGATGTCTCACGGACCAATCATTGGGATGTTATTGTGTGCATTTTTAGGTATTTAAAAATGGACCAAGTTGTGGTTTGTTATACCAGACTCAATGAACGTACTCAGATTGAAGGCTATACAAATACAGTCTGGGTTGAATCTCTGGCTGATAAGAGGTCAACTACTAGTTAATGTATATTTATTGGAGGAAATTTAGTGTCATGGAAGAGTATTAAGTAGACAATGGTTGCCGGATTAAGTGCTGAAACTGAATCTAGAGCAGTGGCTCATACTATTTGTGAGTTGATCTGGTTAGAAGATATATTAGAACTTGGGTTTGAGCATTCTTGTCCCATGAATTTGTTATGTGCTAAACAAGCTGCAGTTCACATTGTGTCTACTCCGGTGTTTCAGGAAGAACAAAGTATAAGAAGATTGATTGCCATTTTATTCAGGAGAAGTTGTCACATTATGCGATTTGTACAAGTAAAGTCAATGGGTCAATTGGCAGATTTGCTTATTAAACTTCTTGTAGTTTCCGAGTGGGATATATTTGTATTAAGCTTGGTACGTATGATATACGCATCAGTTTGAGAAGTGTTGTTGAGAACTTGAGGGTTATTTGAGTCATTGTCACATTCCTTTATTTTAATATAAATAGTCGTAGGAGTTAACCCTAGGTTTTAAGCGCTCTCATTCTTCTAATCTCTCTTTTCTCTTTACTTTAATGAAGGAGACTGTTGAGGGTCGACAATTTTTTGGATGTAGCTTTTGATAGATAATGTGGTGGGGGGGAGAGTGCATGAAAACACAAATTTGGGAGGGGTTATATTCAAGGTGAATTTTGAAGGTATACATCCATGCATAGTATGGTTTCTTGGATTTTGTGATGAAAAAGAAGGCTTTGGAGATGGATTGTAATTTGTTGGTCATAGTTTATGGTAAGGTGGGATAATTGTACGAAGGTCTTTGGCATGGTGACCTCCTATCCCTTTTCTATGCACATAAGGTTGACCAATGAGATAGGTGGTGGATGGTTTTGTGGTTGGAAGGGCCGGAGTCTTTTAGTGTAATTTACAGTTTGCAGAATTTTTTTTCTCCTCTTCCTGTGAGGAGGCTAAAATGGTTAATTTATTTTTTTGTCAATATTCAAGGTGAATTTTGAAGGTGTATGCATAGTACGGTTTCTTGGATTTTGTGATGCAAAAGAAGGCTTTGGAGATGGATTGTAATTTGTTGGTCATAGTTTATGGTAAAGTGGGATAATCGCATGAAGGTCTTTGGCACGGTGACCCCCTATCCCTTTTCTATTCACATAAGGTTGACTAATGAGATAGGTGGTTGATGGTTTTGTGGTTGGGAGGGCCAGAGTCTTTTAGTCTAATTTACAGTTTGCAGAATTTTTTTTCTCCTCTTCCTGTGAGGAGACTAAAATGGTTAATTTATTTATTTGTCATTAGGGATTTTTAGACAAGCATTGGGTTTAAGTTTAATATGAGCAAGGTGCCATGGTCGGTGTTATTTTTTCACAAGATAATTTGAATAGGTTTTCTAAGCTTTTGTATGAGGTTGGTGACGCGGGAAAAAATGATCACATGTTCAGTTGGGAGGTGGTATCCTTCCAACAGAAAAGCGGGGTCTTGCTTTTGGTCCGTAACTAAGAGTCATCTTTTTTGCTGGGGCGTGAGGACATAATTGGAATTGTTCAGCTCAGGTTTTTTGTTCTTTAACTGTTTCTTTTCACACACACACACACACACACATTATTGTTTATTTTTTTAATGAATTGTTGAAGTTTACAAACTTGTGAACACACCATGTCGTTACTTTCCCTTTTACCCTGTTCTTCACCCAATTTGATGACCCAAAACTGGCAGTGGTTACATGTAGAGTTGTTGCTGTATTGGAGTTGTAAGTTGTATGGGGTAAAGATTTTGAGTTTGTTTATATGGATTATATCTGTATCTGATATTGCATTCGCACTCATCAGCTATTGCAATTTGTATAAACTGTTCTAATTTATAAATTTGATGATTAAATCATGTATTGAGGTTGTTTATATGGATTATATCTGTATCTGATATTGTATTCGCACTCATCAGCTATTGCAATTCGTATAAACTGTTCTACTTTACAATTTTGATGATTAAATCATGTAACCATTGTTATTAACTTAATAATTTTGTTGCCCTTATTTCATATAAAGTTGGGCTCTTCCAATTTTGTAATTAGTTTGTGAATTTTACAGGATGAGATACGTAAAGGATTGGGTGTGTGCCCCCAGAATGATATTCTTTTTCCTGAATTAACGGTAAGCAGGAGCTGATGATCTTGCATGTTCTCTGATATCAAATGTAGTGTTCAATTTTGTGGAGACATTAATGGAAGATTACAAGACTTAAGTTGTAGGGCAAAGTTCAGATATGTGCTTCTTAATAAGAAATTGAGGTGTTACTCGCAGGGTTCTTCTTGAAATCTACTGATTTTATAATAATGGAAGTTGTTTCTAGGGAAGTTACACGTTCCCCTCTTGCTTTTATCCCAGTGTCTATTGTTAGTTATTTGCTATTGTATTTGGTGTTTAGTTGTTTGTCTCCTTCCTTCTTACTTTGTTTTGTAATTTATGCTTGTGCATTCACGAATCAATTTTCTGCTCATGCATCAATTTATAAATTGTTAAAGCCTAAGTCCGCAACAAAGGATGTGGAAAACGAAGTATACAAACTTATTAAGCTACAATAGCGGCGAGCTTGAGCCTTTGATTTGGTTAAAGAGCAAGGGTACAATGGTCTTGTTTATTGTTGCAAAATTAAGGAAAGGTGAAAAGTTGCTTACAAAGGGAGATTTATTTCATCGAAAATTATTTGGCGAGCTTAAAAATAAAGATCATGTTTACTGTCCCGTAATTGTCGTCGATCATTCTCTTTGATAGAATATTACGTATCTTGATATTTACTAATACTACTAAATGTTTTATGAATGAAATTTTGAGCATATAAACTAAATAGGATACTTAAGGTAGCACAAATTGTTGCTACATTATCTTGGCAGTTTTTGTGTACGGTGGCATTCCCTTTATGCATCGTTTATATTAATGATGTTACTTGTATAAAAAAAAAGTCAAACTGCATTGACAGCTTAAGCGGTTTTCCCCCATCCTTTGTTGCTTCTCATGAATAGGTCATTTGTACGAACAAATTACATATTATTAGGGGAAAGCAGGGAGGGGGTGGATGGGAGGGAAAATATTTGATCAATAACCTGGTGAAGATTTAAGAAATAACCTTAGATTTTCCTCAAACTCACCGGAATTAGAAATATCAATTTGAGTGGGCATCAAAGATTCTGGCTTGTCACTGATGAATGTCTTTTCCATCTATTTTTGCTGCAATCAAGTGTAGAGAACTTAGGAATTTTGAGCAGCCTCGACTGTGCTAAGAAAAATATCTCTATTGGCCAAAACCTTTTGAGGCCGGGCTGTGGTTTTGCCACCTAATGAACCTGGATTTAATTAAAATCCTCTTGCTTTTTTATTTAATTTTTGTCATCCGTCTTCTTTCTCTAGTCGAGTCACAACTTCATGAACCTGTGGCGAAAAAATAAAAAAGGAATATGCAATCCTCTCCTGTTGGCAACGATTGGATGGCTTTAGAACAATAGGATGGCCTAAAATTGAAGAAGGAGAAAAGATTTTTTCCGCTTTAAATATTTCCAAGGAACTTGGCCAGATGTCTACCAGAATGGTTGAAAACTTGAAACAAGTAAGTTAAGCCACATTTTAATTTGACTTGCTTTGGTGCCATATTAAAATTTTGTTAGAAAACAAAATAAGAATACAAGCATTATGTGTTTTGCTGTAGGGCTTACATCTGTTTCACATATGCTTTGAAGGCCTTTCTAATTTCTTGAATGTTTTTTAGTCTTCTACATCAATACAACCTTTCTTGTTAGGTGAAAAGATACAAGGCGATCCTTTGCTGCAACAAAAGAAATACAGGAAAATACAAGGAATTGAGCACGAGATTCACTTGATCATTGTGCACAATCAATCACTCCAATTTAGTCTATTAGTGATTTCATCAATTTGTTTTTACTACATCAATCATGGCATTCTCTGACAAACAAGGACCAAGATTTTGTTTCCTTGGATTGTTTCGGTCGACTGGTTAGACATGGTCAGGATTAATTTCTTTACACTGTTTACTTGATCATATTGAATGAATTGATGAAACTAATGTAAGGGTGTGCTTTTGATCAAATTTATTGGATTTTAGTATTTTTCCTATTTTTGTATGGATGCTTTTGGCCTCTCACGAATAACGGATTTTCATCCTGCTTCTATTTGTGGGCTTTTATTTTTCTTACTTTTTAAAATAGTATCATTGTTTTGAAACATAAATGAAGTTCACAGTATTACGAGGTTCATTCGAGTATGAAATTGGTCGTTACATAACTTGGTGGCCAACATGTTAAAATGACTTGTTAATTTTTGTTACTTGTGCAAAGGTGTAAAAGAAATAAATGTAATATTCCAGTTGTTATTCATGGTTGATTTCTAGAAGTACATAAAAGTGTAAACTACTGGCTGTTGGTGAAGTTCTATCACATGAACTCGAGTAAGGGTGTCGGGTGCGAGTATATGTTCTTTTAGTGTCACGTTCCTTAATATATTTCTTTTAGTTCTTGTTAAGTCGCCAATTTCCTTGAACTCTCAAGCTGTTAAGAAATGGGCCCAACATTATATATCAAGCTATCTAATACTCTCCCTCATGTGCGACCCTGCCTTGCACGTGGAGAGGCAAACAAATTGAACATGTGCACAAACACATAGAGCGCACAATAACAAATATAACAAAAAAATACATCACGAGACTTGAACGCAAGACCTCGTGGAACCAGAGCTCTGATACCATGTTAAGTCGTCAATTTTCTTAAAAACTTAAGTTGTTAAGAAATAGGCCCAACAATGTATATCAAGCTATCCAACAGCTCTAATTCTCATGTCAAGAATACTGGGGCATGGCAAAATATTTGCATTCCTCAATATATTCTTTTAGTTTCTAGGGTAAATGGTGTTTACAAGGTTATATTGAGTATTTCATGCATAATATAAGAGTTTATGAATAGTATATAGTAAAATCGAGTTACTAAATATGTTTTGTAGGGGAATAACCAAACCAAACCAATCTAAGCCTTTGTCCCAATCAATTTGGGTCGTTTACATGAATCCTTTTACGCAATTCTACTATGTTAAGAGTCATATTTTCAATTAGTTTTAATAGGTTCCTTGGTTTTAAATGTCACGCCCCAAATTCCTGGCCACGTGAAACATTAATAAACAACCAAACATACACCCAATTCGAGAATACTCTCAAAGTAAACCATACATGCATTGTATATAAACGCCAAACGACATACATTACAAGGCTCCAACGCCGAGAAACATGTATTAAGTATACATGATACAGATAGAAACAAAAAAGAAGACTATAACTCTTCCACCTCTCCAGCACCTCCAGATCAACTAGCGTGACCGGTACCTGAAGAAAAGCAAATCCCACACCGTGAGCCAAGCCTCAGCAGAAACTAAACAAACATGCAATATAAACGAAACATGCTAGAAAATCGAAGTGCAGGTTTAGACTATCTTTCAAGCCTTGAAAACAGTTTGAAAACGGTTTTAGATCACGACTCACAAGAGCCATTGAAAATAATTTTCCCAAGCAGTGGGAAAGCGAGGATAAAAACTATTTTTCGACTCATTAGAGCCTTGAAAACGATTCCAGTATTACGACTCCCGCAGGCCGTTAATATAATTTTAAGAAAATTGGTCTATCCGTCCCAATATGCAATACATGCAAATCCATGATACATATAGTAGTATGCCACACAGGCAAGTTCGACTCCTACGAGCCACAAATGCAACACAGACAGAATTAAACCGACTCTCCCCTGAGCCCTAACAACGTACACACAAACATCGACTCTCACCCGAGCCCTAACAACATATACACATAAACATCGAATCTCCCTCAAGCCCTGACCACAGATCAATCACATACAACTCATATATCTTCTTGGACTTTCACCGAAGGGCCATTATTCGCCCCACTATGCTTCATCGACCAGGGTCAACAGATATCTTCACGGATTTTCACCGTAGGACCATTATCCGCCCTCATCACAAAATTTCACGAATTTTCACCGTAGGACCATTATCCGCCCTCATATACACAATGCAACACATGCATATAAAAATCATTCACGATCACAAGGACCACATACCTGTCCTACAACATATGAGAATAAAACTAATCATAGTTCTATAAATAGAAAATCACGTATGACCACGACGTTTCACATACAACGCCAAAATCACATAATCCACCCACATGTTCCATACATAAATAAACTAGAGTTATAAATGCACATAACTAAATAACCTCGTAGCATGACGCCACCCGTCACATAACCCGACAAGACAGCACATGCCACAGATTCGTCATTCGATTCCCGAACGACCCGTCCACAAACAGGGACCCGTCCACACACCGGGACAACCAACACTTAGCGCGGAGATCAACACCTGAACCTTTCTCATATCGATTCTCACCAAAACTCAATCTTAAAACCGAACCACGGACCTACACGTCTTGAACATAACCAACATGCACACGACCGTGCCACAACTCAAATTTAACCATGCACGTCAACCCAAGGATGGCATCTAAACGAAATACCCGAGGCCACAACACGACCCCCAAACCACCACACGACCCACCAAACCCCAAAAGGAATCCACAGGCATTTGAATAGACTAATTCCCATAAATTAATCAATTGAATACCATAAGGCGCCAATCGGAAACCAAGAACCCAACCCAAACCATCAAAACCAACAGCCCAGAACTCCAGTCGACTAGACCTAACCCCCAATCGACTGAAAAACACACTGGAAAAGCCAAAACGCCACAGAAGCACTGTCCTGTCGACTGAACCTCAAGAACAATGATCCAGTCGACTGAACTCATGGAAAGAAACTCATCGACTGAACCTCAAGAACAATGATCCAGTTGCCACAGAAGCACTGTCTTGTCGTTAATTGGTGCGACTCCTACCATTCCATGAATCTTTTAATCTCTAATTTTATCTTTTCTAGTCTTACCACACATCCACTTTAATATTCTCATCTCCACAACACTCATCGTATTTATGTTATCTTTCTTAGTAGCCCAACATTCTATCCCAAATAAAATCGCTAGTCTAATAGCTGTCCTATAAAATTTTTCTTTTAATCGTGTAGGTATCCGTTGATCACATAAAACTCCGAAAGCACTCATTTACTTGAGACAACCAACTTTGATTCTACGAGTTACATCATTTGTAACCTCTCAATTTTGGTTAATAATCGAACGTAGATAACGAAAATATTCACTCTTAGGTTTCTCTTAGTTTTGAATCTTTACCTTTTCACAATTTATACTCTTATTACTGCTAAAATTATATTTCATATATTCAGTTTTGTTTTTACTTATTCAAAACCCTTTTGATTCCAAAGCATCCCTCCACATTTTTAGCTTAATGTTAACCCCACTCCCAGTCTCATCCACTAAGACAATATCATCAGGAAACAACATATATCACGTGGCCTCATCTTGAATGTGTTTTGTCAATTCATCTAAAGCAAAGAGATGAGAACTCAAAGCCGATCCTTATTGTAATACTACTGTAAGTGGGAATTCACTTGTTTCTCTTGCAGGTGATCTAATTGTCGTGGCGGCTCCACCATACATGTTTCTTATCACATCAATGTAACCCTTCGTCACTCTATTTCTCTCCAACTTCCACCATATGATATTTCTAGGTATTCTATCATAAGATTTTTCTAAGTCTATAAAAACTATATGAAGATCTCTCTTTTCTTCTCTATACTTTTCTATTAATCTCCTTAATAAGTGGATTGCTTCTATAGTTGATTTGTCAGACATAAAAGTAAATTGATTTTGTGACACTATTGTTGTTAGCATTAGGCGATATTCAATCACTCTTTTCCATAACTTCATCGTATGACTCATCAACTTAATACCTCTATAGTTGTTATAATTTTGAATATCTCATTTATTTTTATATATAGGTACTAGAATACTCTTTCTCCACTCTTCGGGCATTTTCCTAATCATTATGATTTTATTAAATAATTTTATTAATCAAGACACTTCCCCTTTGCTTAGGCATTTCCATACTCTACAGGAATACCATTTGGTCCTAAAGCTTTTTCTGATTTTATTCTTTTCATTGTAGTTTTCACTTCAAACTTCCTTATTATGTGATAGAACTTATATTCTTTAGTTTTATCTGAGTTATCAGATTTCTCTCCTTCAAATCTTTCCACATGTTTTTTGTTTAATAATTTTTCAAAATAGGTTTTTCATCTTTCCTTAATCTACTCATCCTTTACTAACACCTTTGAATTCTCGTTTTTTATGCATTTAACTTGAGTAAGATCTCTTGTTTTCCTTTCTCTCTACTTAGCGATTTTGTAGATGTTCTTTTCTCCGTCTTTACTATCAAATTTAGCATAAAATTCATCATAAGCTTTCAATTTTAGGTCTCGAACGACTCTTTTAACGTCCTTACAAGTTTGTTTAAAACTCCTAAAATTGTCCTCATTTCTATCCTTTTGTCACTTTTTAAAACATTTCTTTTTTACTTTTACTATGGATTGGATCTCGTCATTCCACCACCAAATTTCCTTATTTATAGGGCATTTTCCTTTCGACTTTTCAAGAATTTCTTTCGATATCCTTTTAATATATTCTCTCAATATACTCCAACTAGTATTTGTATCTTCTTCTAAATTCTACCTTACTTCTTCACACATTTTGTTTTTAAAAATTTTCAATTTCTCACTTTTAAGATTTCACCATCTAATTTGTGAGATTTTAATATCTCTTTTCGATTTATGTTGCACCTTTATGTGAATATCTAGTACCATAAGTCTATATTGTGATATCTAATTAAGAAGGTCGGATGTATATCACATACTCTTAACCAAGTGTTTAGTGTTGAGCTTACGACACGGATACATAATACATTAAAAAGAATCAAGCTTATGTTGTGTCTTGTTGCCTTTAAAAGGTGAAATGTTGCTCATACTTACCTATAGATATGCTTGTGCTCATAGATATCTTTTTAAAATGGGAGAGACATTATAGTTTTTGTAGAATTTAAATTCTCCAACATTGTCTCTGAACCGCTGCATTTTTTTTGGGGTTTTGGGGGAAGGGGATTCTTGATCTACTTTACATTGTTAGGAACCTTCTGTAATTGGAAATTGATGATCTGCCTAATTCTTAGAAAGCGGTGGAGATGAGAGAGAGAGAGAGTCTATGAACTCTCGAAATATACTGCGGATAGTTTGGTTTGGTTTGGTGCAAGAAAGCCTTGGTTAGTGGTCTATGTTACACAAACTCAGCTACGAGTGTCGGGTGTGGGTGTGTATCTTTGGATCAAACATATGAAACCTCAAAACTATGGAGATGCGAACTCGGCTAAAAAGTATTCAAAAATTAGATGAGTGCTTGGATACGACAAAAAAAATAAAATTAGTAGCAATCCATAAATCAACATCTCATATTCTTCAGATATTTATTAGTTTATACATACTGATTTTTGACATCAGGTATTTGTTTTCACCCTTATTAGCTTTGTTGCACATGATAACCATAATAAGTCACGGATTTGATTTTAGTATATTATCTTTACTCTTTACTATTATCTCATGATTGAGATTTTAATCGTGTCCGATTAAAAGTAGTTACAACTAACACATATTCTGTACCCATATAATGTCGTGTCGTGTCGACACGGGTATTCTACCAAAAATGGCAAGTCCGTGCAACATAAGTGATGGTCCCAAGAGACATTAGGAGTGACAGGTGGTTACTTCATTTCCCTGGAAGACTTTTGAAGAACGCGAATCGTGGAATTACTTGGGTGAGGTAAAAGGAAGAAGAAAAGGGAGGGGATTTGTTTGGTGAAGTAGTTGATGCAGTTTATATGTTAGCCTGCGTATGTGGGCTGCTAGTTCCCCATGCCCTATGGTTCAAATCTTGAGAAAAAGGAAGTTTCAGGTCAGTTTTAATGAAGTAATTCTCAAATGTATAATATAACTCCATGAAGCGTTTCTATTGGGATTACATGAATGATATGGGAAACGAGAAGACATAAGATGAAGATACCTTAAGATTTAGGAATTTAGTAATTTTAGCAATATTCTATAATTTAATTTTATTAAAATCTTTTAAATTTGGTAACTTTAATTAGGGTTTTCCTTGATTGTGATATTTTACTTTTGGGAGCTTTAATTATGGCCTTTTGAATGCCTATAAGTAAGGCATTATGTAACAGGGTGAGGTAGACTATGATATCGAGTGAATGAATTTAAGCTTGATATTGAGATTAAGAGATTTTATTTTTCTGGCCTTTCTTTTCTTTTATTTGGATTCTTATATTTTATTTTCTTACAATGTTGCTGCTCGTCCGGTATCACATACCCTTTAAAAGACGGATACACGTAGCGCAATGGACAAACTAATGTGGTGTACATACCATTTGGTGTGATTTTGGATTCCCCAATTTAATTCATCGTCAAGCAAAGTAAATAAAAAAACATGTTAATTAAACTTCTTTTTAGCTGTCGAGAAAAAAAGTTCCATTGATAGAGTGAATTTGAAAGATTGCTATCTTGACAGAAGGGAGCTTGGAAAGCATTAGTGAAGTTTATGGGTCCAGTCAAAGGCTTCTTTGAAGTGGTCAAATTTTGTTTCTTTTTTTTCATCTTCTTCTTTCTTTTGTTTTTTTACTCATTTGTTTAAAAAATGAATCTGGAATAGCATTGTAATAGTTTCTTTGTTTATTACATTTTTTTATATATATTTTTATATATTTTTTATTGATAAGTTAGATATCGCATGTAATAGTTGGTGCACAGACATCTGCCTTGGTTATTTTTTGTTTTCTCATAGGCTAGTGTGTTCTGCCTTAGGGCAGTTTTTTTGCTTTGTTATTCAGTTCGTTATCCTTTTACATAAAATGGTCATACCACTGATTCAAATAATTGTTCACTCTAGATATCTCTTTGTAACGGTATTTATTATTCTCAGCATGCTGTGCCGATTTACAGTGGCATTTAATTTGACTTGTTTAATAACTCTTTATCAGGTGAAGGAGCATTTGGAAATATTTGCTAATTTGAAGGGTGTGAAGGAAGACTCTGTGGAGAGTGTTGTGACTGAAATGGTTGATGAGGTGAGTTCTTGCCATTACTTGTCAATGGGCCTCTCGTGTTCCTATGCTACTAAACTTTCTACTTGCTTTGTATCTAGTGAAGTACAGATAAACTATATGCGTCTTTTAATATGGATGTCACTGATAAAAAAAATAAATAAATTGATGTACTGCAAGATACTTTTCAGTTTTGAATATCAAATGATGGCATTTGAAATTCATTTCTTTTGTTTACTTGTTCTTTTCTTCTGGTGTTGGAAATTTATTTAT
>JAOTRH010000006.1:15360360-15391914 GCA_034768845.1 Heliamphora exappendiculata | reverse complement strand
GTTGACTGTCATTTTGTCCGTGAAAAGTGTCAGAAGGGTATTATATCATTGGGTCATGTGAAGACAACAGAACAACTCGCAGATATCTTTACGAAATCATTAGTGGGTCCACGAGTTCATTATATTTGTAACAAACTAGGCATGATTGATATATACGCTCCAACTTGAGGGGGGAGTGTTAGTGATATTATTAGATGTATGTATATTATGTCTGTAGATGGGCCCGTTAGCTAGAAGGGCCCATTAAGGTTTAGTTGTATCCTTGTAATTATTATATATAGTAGACCTCTCTAATTGAGAGGCTAAGCCTTCTGATAATCAATTATTCTGCCTTTACACATAACTCTGTGGAACCAAGTATAGGCATGAATTTCTCCAAATATACAACCGCCAAATAAGTGTGGGAATATCTCCAGAATATGTATCTTACCTTCAATTTTGCCAAACACTATGAATTAGAAATGACTATTCGAAGTGCCAAGCAGAATGACAAATCCATCCAGAAATTCTACAATAAGATGACAACCTATTTGGATAAATTAGCTCGTATGGAATCCTCCGACTTGTAACTCCTCAATAGTTATATTCAGTATCAGGAACAACTAAGGCTAGTACAGTTTCTTATGGCACTCCGTGATCAATTTGAGGCACTTTGTGGTTCCCCATTGCCCTCCGTTGATTGAGCTGTTCATGAGCTCATTGCAAAAGAGATGCAGTTGAAAGTTACACAGATGACCATTCTATCTCAATCAGTCTTCGCCACCCCGTCCTCATCAGACAATGTTCATTCTCGGCTTCTCGCCCTTCACTGCTGCCTACTCCTCATCTGCTTTAGGTAACAAACAAGCCAAAATCCCGTGTTGTCATGGATGAATGCAGCTTATGTTATCCAAAGGGCCATTAGAAGTCTGCATGCCCGAAGTTAGCACAGAAGAGCCATTCTTCCTCTACTCTACTGCTTCTTCGCGTACCTCTACTCCAGTTTATCGCCCCCTGCTACTTTTGCCACACCTGCATCCACTGGACCTATTTCCCCTCCATCTCAAGCTCTGTTTAATTAGTTTCATCAATTTTAGGCCATACTTGCATCTCCTGAGAATCAATCACATGCTTCTATAACAACCTCTCACTCAAGTTCTCATAATTCTTACCTTTCAGGTATTTCACCATTGACTTGGATATTTGATTCTGATTTTTCCCACCATATGACGTCAAATCTATTTTTTCTTTACAATTGTGTTTCCCTTTCATCTCCTATCACTATTCGCACTGCCGATGGCTCTCTTATGCATGTTGTTTCCATTGGCTCGGTTGTCCCCTCTACTTCGTCCACTTTGCCAATTCTTGATATTTTTTATATACCACAGTTGTCTGTTAGTCTACCGTCTGTTAATCAACTTTCCAATTCTGATTTTGATGTCATTTTTTTTTCTACTGGTTGTGTTGTTCAAGACCGAAAGTCACAGCAACAGATAGAGATTGGGTATAGAGTTGGTAACCTTTACATTCTGGAAAGCTTGCATATTCCTATAGTGTCCAACACTGCCATGTCTTCTTTTTATTTAGATCAGCATTCTTCACCTTTTTACCTTTGGCATTCTCGTTTAGGCCATTTGTCGAGCGACCATTTAAAACTTTTAATTTAGTCTGGTATTTTAGGAAAAGTGTCTGTTAGTGATATTTCTGAGTGCAGTAGTTGTAAACTTACAAAAATGTTAGCCTTACCTTTTAATAGAAGTACATCTATTTTTACTTATCCATTCTAAATTGTCCATACTAATGTTTAGGGCCCTTCTCCCTTTGCCACCAAGGGTGGCTCCGTATATTATGTATCCTTTATTGATGACTATAGTCAGTTCTGTTGGGCGTATTTTATGCCTCACAAGTCTGATTTCTTTTGCATTTATCATGATTTTCACTCTATAGTTCACACAGTTTTCTAACACTAAAGATTTTTCAATTAGATTTGGGTGGAGAATATTTTCTCATTGAATTTATAGATTTTTTGGCTTCCTCTGGTACTATTCATCAATCCTTTTGTTCCGCTACTCCGGCCTAAAATGGTCAAGTTGAGAAGAAATATCGACATATTATTGAGCCAGATCGATCCCTTCTTCTATCCTCCTTTGTCCCTGCCATTTTCTGAGGAGAAGCTGTTCTTATGGCTGTGTATCTTCTCAATCGTATGCCATCTTCTCCCCTTTCTGGGCTCTCCCCTTATGAGAAGCTTTTTAAGCATGCTCCTAATTACTCCCTACTCTGTGTCTTTGGTTCCGTTTGTTACGTTCTTCTCCCTGAACGAGAACAAACCAAACTCGGTGCTCGCTCTGCTCTGTCTTTTTAGGGTATGTCCTCCACCAAAAAGACTATCATTGTTATGACCGAGTTTCTCGACGCCTCTATGTTTCACGTCATGTTGTCTTTCTTGAGCGTCTCGCCTACTTTAATCTTTCTCCCAAGTATGCTCCTTCCTCCAAAGACAAACTTAGTTCATATTGATCCTTTTCCCCTCAATGTGCCCTCTAAGGAATTCACTTATACCATTGCAGTCCCTGATCTTCCACCTCCCTCCCAACCTTCTCAGTCTTCCTCTGTCCCGTTGGTTTACTCTCGTTGTCCAGTTGCTCCTCCACCTGTATGCACCAGCTCTGACCCTGCTCCATCTGTTCATGTAGCTCCTACCCCTCCTGACCGTCGCTATCCCACTTGTACCTGTACCTGTACCCTGCCGATAAGACATAGTTTTCAACACTTGTTTCTCTCCTTCCTATCATGCCTTTTTGACTTCTATTCATACTTATTTTGAGCCTCAGTCTTATAAAAAAACATGTAATGATTCTAAATGAGTTAATGCAATGTCTAACGAATTATTTGCTCTTCAAAAAACTAGTACTTAGGATTTTGTCACTTTTCCTGCAAGTAAAAATCTCATTGGATGCAAATAGGTTTACAAAATCAAAACTCACTATGATGGCTCCTTGTAGCGCTAGAAAGCTCGTCTCGTTGCCTAGGGGTTTTCCCAAGAATATGGTGTTGATTACGAGGAAACATTTGGCCCAGTAACTAAGATGACCACTATTCGTACCCTTATCTCTATTGCTGTCATTCATCACTGGTCTCTGTTTCAACTTAATGTCAAAAATGCCTTTCTTAATGAATACCTTCATGAGAAAGTTTATATGCGCCCTCCTCTATGTCTTCCTCATCCTCCGAGCTTGGTATGTCGTCTCCATCGTGCTCTTCATGATCTTAAGCAATCCTCACATGCCTAGTGTGACCGTTTCCAGTCTACTATTACACAGATTGGATTTCATTCTAGCCCTCATGATTATGCTCTTTTCATTCGATAAACATCTCGTGGCATCGTTGTTTTGCTATTATATGTGGATGACATAATTATTACTGGTTATGATTCGGTCACTATATCTGAGATCAAACAACATTTGTTTCAAGAATTTTAGATGAAAGATTAGGGTCATCTTTGGTATTTTCTCGATATCAAGGTCCCTTCTTCACCTCAGGGTTATCATCTATCCCAGACTAAGTATGCTCATGTGATTGTTCACCGTGCTCGCCTAATTGATGAAAAGATTATTAACACCCCATTGAACCCCAAGCCAAATTCTATTCTTTCGATGGTGTTCCTCTTGAAGATCTTTCTGTTTATCGGGAGCTGGTTGGGTGTTTAGTCTTATCTCACCATAACCAAACCTGATATTGCCTATGTTATTCATGTCGTCGGCCAATTTGTCCCTGCTCCTCGCTCCACCCATTGGTCTGCTTTGCTCCGCATCATCCGTTATGTCCGACATACCATTTTTCACAGTTTGTTGTTGTCCTCCACCTCCACATTAACTCTTCAGGCATATGCGAATGCTAACTGGGTCGGAGATGTTTCTTATCGCAAGTCTACTACTGGGTATTGCATCTTTCTCAGTGACTCACTCATTTTTTGGGAGAGTAAGAAGCAATCTACGATTGCCCATTCCACTGCTAAGCCAGAATATCGTACTATAACCCATACTACTACTGAGATTGTCTGGCTCAGATGGCTTCTGTCTAATTTGAGAGTTCTCTGTCGATTCTCCTACCTTACTCTATTGTGACAATAAGAGCGCCATCTAGGTTGCCCATAATTTTGTGTTTCATAAGCGTGCCAAACATATTGAAATTGATTGTCACTTTGTCCGTCAATGCCTTCAATTAGTCACCATTAGCCTCCCGTTCGTCTCTTCCTCCTTGCAGCTTGCTGATTTCTTCATGAAGAGTCACACTATTGCTCATTTTTTATTTTTGTTGGACGAACTCTCTTTGCTCTTCGGGCTCGCATCATGAGTTTGCGAGAGGGTGTGAGAATTTGTTATTATTGTTTTGGGATATTTTACAAATAAGTTTCCTAGTTTAGTATTATTACTATTATTAGGTTTTTTATGGCTTATATATATAATGTATTATTTCATTAATGTTTAAACTCTTGCAATATAACAATAATAATTTCAGCTTTGCTATCAATTAGATGACACCAAAAAATAATCAACCAAAACGCATATCAAATTTGGCAAATGCCACAACCCTATATAAACTACTAGTTATCCACGAACCTGTAAAACTGGTGTCTCAACTTCGACAAAGCCTAAAGATTCCACAGTCTTCCGTATCTCTGATAGAATCTACTGAAAACAAGGTAAATTAATTAGCAAACTGATCTTTAAGCATAATAGACAAAGAAATTAGGTGTAAGAGAGGAACAAAACATTCCAGACAATGGCAGTCATGGACTAGCAAGCAGCTCAGGACAAGGTGAAAATGTCCCATCCAAATTCTCTCAGTTCAAGTTTTAAGCCATTCCAAATTTTGAGGTCAGTAAAAGCCTTTTTTTTCGTATTATCTTCCCAATATTTACAAAGAAGGCAATAAAAGAAGACAACACTATGCATATGAGTTATTCAATCAACGTTTCTAATAGTTATCATTCTAGAAACAGAAAACAACTTCTTGAGATGCCAACCACATGCACCCTTATGTCAGAAAATCACTTTTCCCTATTATTTTTTGTTTACACCAGCAAGAACCAGAATTCACTCCACAAGAGAATCAGTTAGCTCAGCTATTTTATGATGTTGAGATTTGAGAGCGCAATGGTTTTAAGATTAGCTGTTCTGTTTCACAACTCTCTAAGAATTCTTGAAGCCATGAACAATTAACTAATGACAAGCTAGTAGAGAAAAAGAATGGCCAAGGTATGGTAGAAATAAGGTCCCAGTTGGTAGTTGCCTAACAAAAAATGGAGAGGTATAACAAAGGATGATATCTGAAGTGTGTGTAGCATATTGAAAGATTGTATACTACATCAAAATACAACATGATCAAATTGGGCGGGCAAACCAGTGTTATTATTTTTCTGAAGTAAATTCTTTGATAACATGGATCACCATTAGTGCGGTCAAAATTATTTGCATATCAACAACTAACATGGAAAGATCCT
Source organism: Heliamphora exappendiculata (assembly GCA_034768845.1). NCBI lineage: Eukaryota > Viridiplantae > Streptophyta > Magnoliopsida > Ericales > Sarraceniaceae > Heliamphora > Heliamphora exappendiculata. The sequence goes on along the minus strand of JAOTRH010000006.1, from coordinate 15,386,429 downwards.
GTTCCCTCAAGTCATTGGGTCAGAAACAGCAGGATGGATGGATGGATGCGTCTGCTAAACGGGAAGGAACCTTCAGGCAGTTACACGAAGTGTCCAAAGCGAAGCATGAGGTTTTAATCCAGCAACAAATTAAATCTTGAGTTTTTAATTTTGTCAATTTAAACCCCTGGTTTCCAACTTGATGACAATCACAAACCTCTCCACTCATACCCATTAAATATTCCTAAGGAAATAGGGATAATTTGTCCATTTACCTATCCATTCTCACTCTTCTCTCTTCTCTCTTCTTCCATCTTGACCACCACCTTTATCACAGCTGGCAGCAACCTCCACAGCCCACCAACAATTCTATTTTCCCTCTTGCTCTCCCTTCTTTTCCTATCTTTCTTCCTCATTTCTCTCTCATTTCTTCTCGCTCGCTCCATTACCTCTCAAGCACAGTCAAACGACTATACCGAAACCACTCAAGACCACCATTACAACAGCCCCCACTATGGTTTGCAGGTTTGCTGGCTTCCTTAGTGTTTGCAGGTTTGTTGATTTTCAATTGGAACCTCACGAGTAAGTGTCCTTTCTCCCCCCCATGGGTGCATGGACCTTCACTTCTCTGCTTGTCAGAATTTATAGCACTACAACCATTACCCACCTATAAGCAAGCTGCTGCTTGGAGGCACCAGTCTTTGCATCACAGGTGAGCCTCATATTTCTGGTCTGATATTGTGGGTTTTTATAAATGACACCTAGTCTTTCCACAAGCTTCTTTGAAAAACGGATTCCTGTAGCATATTCGAGCCTAAAATGCAAAGCAAATTTTGGAAATGTAGGTTTTTATTGCAGAAACCTGAGGAAGACGATCAATTTTCTTTGGGGGTTTAGATCTAATGCTTTTACAAGCAAACATGAAAGTATAGGTGCTTATTTTTTTCTTTATGCTCTGCATGTATATGAACCTACAAAGGTTTGGAAGATGTCCTCCCATATGGATAACTACTCTTTGAGACATAAGAAAATTCTACAAATTGGCAAAGTGCACTATTTTCCTGGCTGAAGATCGATCAGCAAACCCTTTCAATTTTGAAAAGGATGATTACCATGGCATTTTTAGGGCTGAATAAATTGATGGTTCAGGAAAAAGGTTTCTTTTTCCTTTTTATAATTTAAAAGGTTAGGTTCGAATGCCTAATTGATTGCTGCAGAAGAATTTACTTTTTAGGCCAGTACAGTGGTCTAGACCTCCTTTTTTCATTTGTATGAAATTCCATCTTGTTACTTTCACAACAAGATCATCATTCACTCCAGAAAAGAAAAACTAAAATGCTTTTATACCATTTTATCTTTGCTGTTCGCTCTCCTATTCAGGGTTGGAAGCAATGTTCGCTGATCTTGGTTGTTTAAACGAGACTTCCATTTGGGCGATGTACTGACCTCACTATATCATGGGTTTCCATTTGTCAGATTTTCAGAATGGATTCCTGATGCATTCCCTCCCAACAGATAGCCTTTCTATTTTATATCCATTGTCAGTTCTGAAATAAGCGAGACAGATGGGCATGCCTTTGCAGGAACCCAAACAATCATGAAGATGTATGGTGCCTGGTGATGGTGATTTTTGCGAGAAGAAGAGAGGAAGAGGTGGGCAAATTGACAAGATTATCCCTCTCCCATTAGGATCAGTTAACGGATGTGGGCAGAGGGATGGGACAGTCATCAAGTTGCAAGGGCAAAATTTAAGTAAAAAAATTTTAATAACCGGATTTGGTTTGCTACTGTATTAAAATCTCAGTTTTTTTTTTCTTTTTGTGATTTCCCCCTTTTTGGACAGTTAAATAAATTCTTGATGGCAATGATAAGAATATTGATCTCCCACCTTTGCTCTTTGCCGAAATATATCAGCTACCTCAGGATTTGCAATCATATCTACATACCTAAATAAATGAAACAGTAATTAGCATAATGTCAGATTTAGCAATTAGCCAATTTATACTCTTACCATATGACTAAATCTAAAATTGCAAGCTATGAAAAATGGTGAGATGTATTTAGGACCTGGGAAGTAGTCACCCATACAAGGTGTTTGAAAAGTTTATAATAGGAGAAATGCTAGTCAGTACAATTTGCTCCACACAATCGTATGAAGTGCCAGTGCTCACACACAGTTCTCAAACAAGTAAGGAAACCATGGAGAAACTAATTTAAATTTCAGTTGCCAATAAAACTAATATTCTTTTTAGTTGTCCCTTATAATGATCAGTTGAGCACTTGAGCAGCAATATATGACACGGCATTAAATTCCACCATCTGAATAAAAGTACTAGAACTAAAATTGTTCATTGCACAAGCAAACCAAATACTAAGGCCAAATGCTTGCTCCCCATTCACAATTCCATATTAAGAAGATATAGCACATGCGCCAAGCAGCTTGAAAACGATTACTTCCATTTTTATTTTTTATTTTTGTTCATAGGCAAAAAAAATCCAGGAAATTTTAAAATGCAAAACAGGAGGTACAACCAAAATACCAAATCACAAGCAAGCTGGCTTCCCCGCCGGATCCACATCAATTGGAATAGAGACCATAACATAGGCATGATGAACCACTAAATGCTAGAGTAGACGGCTTCCTCTCACTACTGCCCTAGCACTTGCATCCATTGTTGAGAAACTCAATGTGTGAATTTAACAACAGCTAGTTTCAGGCATTTGACACATTTTCCAAGGCATTCAAGGATCAGATCCAATTGTTAGTTCTTGTGGAGAGGCAACCACTACATTGTATACGGCTATCATGGATTCAAATTCATTTAAGAAATTAGGGGGCATAATTTTGAGTCTACTGTAAACAAAAAACATCGACAGCCTCAGGATAGGTTGTTTGAGGAGGTTAGGGGGCACAAATAAATAACATTGACAGCCTCAGGAAGGGTCGTCTGAGGAGGTTTACACAGTTCGGTTGCAGGTCGTTCGACTTCAAAGACAAAGGCAGATCCTTGCTCATGACAGAGAGGGGTAGGGGAATCCAACACTCTTTTCCTCTCAAGATGGGCATGTGGTTCAAGGACTGTTCTTTGCTGAAGCATGAGGAATACTGCAGGAAGCTTTTCGGAGCTGTCGGTGGTGGAGCTGCAGAGGAAACAGATTCTTTGTGTACCCCTTTGGTGATGGCTGGAGGGACTTTGCAACGGTGCTGAAGGATTTTGATCCTGGTGGCTCCAGAACTGTAGGGCTAGGGAGGGCTTTGTTTCTGGAAGTTGTGAGGTCGCCCTCTTCACCGGAGCGTAAGCAGGTAGTCACTGAAGAGAGGGGCTGACTGACTGGGACTTTGAAGTTGAACGTGTTTCGCCATCAGAAGTGATTGGCTTCCTTAGGCAGTGTCTGGTTGGGAGTCGCGGTGGCGCTGATACTCCGGCAGCCTCTTCTCTAAAGGTTTGGGAAAATCACAAAAGGATGTTACCTACAGGGGTGAAGGTGATACAGGGCGGTGGTGACTTCTTTGTTTTTCCCTCGAAGAAAGAGACCAAGGCACCCAGCATGTTCTAGACGGTGACTGGTTTTGGGGGGTCTTCGGTTAAGTCTAGACTCGTGGTCTCTGTTTGGTGGTTCTTTCAGCTGGGACAGAGGCCAATGGAGAGCTAGGTGAGAATATTATCTCTATCAGCTCACTTAATGGGATGAAAGTGACTTCAAAGAAATTGGCGACCTGTGCGTTGGTTTTTTGGGTGTGGATGAAACCGAAGGGAGAACCCATATCAAATGGGCTGGTATTAAAGTGTGAGGGAGGGCGGGCCATCCCAGTAGAGGTTAGGGTAGGGTGGGGTGGGGTGGCTATCATTTCTTGTGCCGGTTGTGGGTAGGGTTGGGGCCGACCGTAAAATATAAGAGGTCACCGATGCCCGAAGTGGTTGCTGGTCCACCATTGATGCTGGGAAGGCGGTGGCTCGTGGTGGTCACGAGGCCTTAGTGCATGTGTGTCACACCCCAAATCAAAAGGCATGACCGGCCATTGACTATGGACTTTGGCCCAACAGGCCACGTAAGCCTACCGATCAAAAGAAAAGCCAATTTATCTACTTAAAGCTTTGACATATGCTAAAATTAAATAAATTAAAACATAATTTAAAGTAAGGTCGTGTGGGTCACAAACAGCCCACTATGCATGAGTTACTAACAGTCAACTAACCCAACAAATAATACGGATAAAAAGTAAAATGCGAAAATAAATAAATCCCTAAGAGGTCACTAAGTTGGGTCCTAAGATATCACAGAGTCCACCACTAACAACCTTAAATAATCACCTGAAAATGTTAAAAACAATGTCAGTCGATGACTCGGTGAATGACAAGCATACATAGTATAATACAGTTTCAAATGGGATGTTTAAAGTATTTATAACTGAAACATAATTATGACATACTATGCATTATAAAATCACTTGACAATAATAAAAAAAAATTCTTTTTTTTCGTCAAATTCACATTTTTTTCATTAAATACTGTTTGTGAACAAGTTCACCAAATTTTCAAAGCCAGTGCCGAGTAATCAATATATTAAGTCTCATCAGAATAATTAATACCACAGTAGTAACAACATGATCATCTATAGTTTGTGGGAACCATAAATTGACTAAGTAACAGTGCCACATATAAAACTCGGGATATCCTCGGCCTGTTGGATCCAACATCGAACTTAAAGTCACCACAGGATGACGCATGAGTCTTTTCTTTAAGACGAACCAGTTTAGAGTCACCCGGAATACCAAGCATTTTCTCTAAAACTGTTGAGCACTAGAGTCTCCACGGGCACGAGACCGTGGCTTTTTTCCTAGCGGCTAAAGTCACCTCCGTAGAGGGCGTGTCCACTAGACTTTTAGTATGGTCCCATAATAGAATCTCATAAGTCACACCATATAAACGTGGACAAAAACTCTATAAAACTTTTCTATGCCATGAGGTTTGCAACATAAATTTATATCTTTATATTAAAAGAAATTTCTAAAATTTTATTTGTTTTTCAAAATCATTTAGGGACAGAAAAATTTTAACAAAAATACGTAGCATGCTAGACCATTCACCTGTTATCCAAATAGCGTATTAAGCACCGTAACAGAAAAAATCTAAAAATGCGTCATCCTGAATTGTACAACATAAATGAACTATAATTATTTAATGCCAACTCCGAATCTAGACAATAATACACGAGTAAATTATACTTTAGTTAATACATTATTACTCTTATTTTTACATATAATATAATGTTGTTGTTTTATTATTATTGTGTATCATATTGTAATATGTTTGTTTTTGTAGTTAATAATTAAAATGTGATAAGAATATTTTATCATAAGGATAGGCTTTGTAACGAAAAATCTAATAAGTTGTAAGGAAAATTTATAATTTAGTTCACTCTATAAAATCTCATAACTTTAGCACTTGGTCCAAACTTGTTAAAACTTAGAAAAGAAATATTTAAATCAAAATTTGTTTAAAAAGTTTAACTTTAAGAAAAGATTTATTAATCAATAGTATAACTATTATTTTAAAATATTTTGTTAAAACCTATATTATTAAAAGATATATCCAAAAATACTTAGTTAGGTTAATTTGTTTAAATTTTATTATCTGTTTACACCTTAAGATTTAAGGTATTTAAGTTTTAAAATTTGATTTTTATAAAACTAATTAGAATTCGTAAAACTTTCATAACTTTGTTATTAAATTTTATTTTTGTAAAATATCTTGTTTTAAGCTTTTTAATCCAAATTAGTAAAATAACTTTAAAACAAAATAATTAAACCATACAGAAACAACACAATGCACGCACCAGTGCATGCGTTGGTTCCTTCGGTTTTTCGACTCAACTTTGAGCCACTTGTCTGGAAATCCAGAAGTCAGTTTTGACGGCCATTTATGGCTATGCGTAAGCGATCGTGTGGTAAATCTAACTAAACTTACGGAGATCAAAACGGAGGTCTGAGGTGACGGCTGTGGTGGTCCAAAATTAGGCCCAAAACTATTTTTTTAACAAAATTATAAAATGATAATTTTCTGGTTCGGGTTTACCGGAGCAGTTTACTGGTGATCAGAGCCGTTCAATAGCGGCGTTAGGTCGTGAAAAGGGTAGTAGTCACTGGTGGCAATGGGTGGTGGCGGTGAATAGTCGTGGCAGTGCGCGACAACAACCTGGTGGTTGTGTTAAAATAATGAGTCGATGGTGATCGGCGGTTCTGGTGGTTCTGGCGGTGGTGTGTGGTGGTTCTAGTGATGGTGGGCGGTGGTTCTGGTTGCGGCTGGTGGTTTGGGTGGTGGTGATAACCACCACCACCAAGAGAGAGAGAGAGAGAGAGAGAGAGAAAGAGCGGTAGCCGGCGGTGGCGAGGCAGCGGCGATACCGGCGAGGTCGCCGGCAGTGGTGGTCGAGCGTCCAGGGTGTGCGGCGCTGCTTCTGTCTTTGTTTTCCTCTTTTTTTTTTTTCTCTTTTCTCTAATTCTCTCACCCTCAACCTACCTAATACTCCCGAGGCCCTTAACCCTAATAGCAACTACCCTACTATGACTAATATATATATAAATGTTAAATTATATTAAAAACCCACCGGTTACACATTAAATAAATATTATCTTTATTATATACGTATATATATATATTTTTTTTTATATGTATATGTATATATTTATATATTTATATTATTATTTTCTTAAATGGGTATTTCTCGTATTTAATTTGTAACGGTCGAAACCGAAACTTTATTAATATAATTATTATTATTTATTTGTTTAATTTAATTAATTACAGGTTTTTTTTTCTTCTTACTCTTAACCTCTCTAATTTTCTTCACTTTGAGGCGAACTGAAGCACCCTAACCCTAATGCATTGTTTTTTTTTTTTTATGGAAAAAAAAAGTATCCTCAATTTACTAAGACCATCACACCTAATCTAATACACATGTTCATATACTGAAGCTAACCCAACCCAACCGGGGTTTTTAAAACTTTAAACCCAAACGGTTACACATTAATTAAATGCTATTATTATTATTATTATTATTATATAATCTTTATTATTATTATTTTCATCATCATTATTATTATTATTTATAATTAATCATCATTAGTCTCATATTAAATTTTTAATTAAGTGCTATATTTATTTGCGTAACGGTTATAACCAAAAATTTATTAGCGCTATTATTATTATATTTATTAATTAATTTATTTAATTTAATAAATAAAAAAAATTCGAGATATCACAATGTGGGGGTAGGTGGAGTGCAGAAGGAAAGGAGGTAGCGCAGGGGGTCGGGAGTGGTGGGTTTTAAATTAAAGCATACACTCTGAGAGATGGGGGTTCTGACACTTGGCCGTATGCTTTTCCTCAAGGAGATTGGGCCAAGCTGGGCCATATATGGTTGGGTTGGTTGGGTGATTGAACTGGGTTGAGAGAGTGGAGGACTAGACTTGCTTCCAGGTCAAAGGCTAGGCTTTCTTCTGAGTTCACAATGGAGGTAGCCCAAACTTGCCTCCTATGTTATATGGATTCGTCATTTTTTGCAGAGTACCAGACTTGCTTTCGGGTCGAAGGCTTGCTTTCTACTGAGGCCACAATGGAGGTAGCCCAAACTTGCCTCCTATGTTACATGGACTCGTCATTTTTGGCGGAATACATGGATCAACACTACACAACATGGGTATGGGTACAAGATATGTATCGGGTGCGACTACTTTTTATCGTTCACAACTAAGATCTCCATCATAAAAGACTAGTAAATAGTGAACACAATATACTTATAATTATCATGTGCAACAACGATATCAATGGTGGAAACAAATGCTTGAGGTGAGAAATCAGTATGTATAAACCAATAACTACCTACAGAAGTTGAAATATTACCTTGTAGATTACTACTCGACTCATTTATTTGTTGTATTCATGCACCCATATCTAAATTTTGGATATTTTTTTAGCCGTGTTTGCATATCCTTAATTTTGAAGTTTTATGTGTCTGATCCTTAATACACCCACCCGCACCCGACACTCCTACTCGAGTCCATACAAGATTTTAAATTGTAGTATTGGCCAAAGTAACAGCCGCTGTTGCGTGTAACGGGTATCGGGAGAATCGGTCAATCTATAACGAGAATCGATAACCGCGCTCATATTTTTTTTCAAACGCTAGCAAATGACATTAATTCAATGATAAACATATCATAAGCTTACTAAAAATAAATGTTTATAACTGTTTTTCATTAACATTTTGACACTTAGCTTTGAAGACGAAGATAGAGTTTTAAAGAGGAAAGCGAAGCCAAATAGTTGGGTTGTTTCGGGCCCCATATCAGTCCGTTTCGAAAGTATCGACCCATACAGACCGATACGGCACTGAAACGTGATATGTATCAGTCGTATCGGTCGATACTCCAGAGATTTTCTACAACTCTGATACCATAGTGCGTATCTGAATCGGATGCCTGAGATACTGTTACATAACGGCTGATCCGTAACAGTATCGGCGATATTTAAAACTATGAGTCCATGTAACATAGCTCGCTTTTGGAGCCCAATATATGATAAGGGAAAGTCTAGTTTGGTGGAAGGAGGCACATCTACTAGGAAGCGGGAACTGGGTCAGGTCTTAGAGCCCATGCATGTTGTTAGTCCTTCGATCGGGTCAGGGATGATGATTACTTGTCGTCAGAGGCAGCTAGGTCAACCGGTGACCTTTACAGTGAGCATTTGTTGTCATCAATCGGCGGAAGAGTCCTTCAGTAACTTTTCAAACTTCTAAGTAGGTGTTCTTGCAACCTCAGTTGTCAATGTTAAACCTTCTCCTTTCTCTGTGTTGAACAAAGAGTAAGAATGTGGGTTAGTTGTCTATGGCAGAAAGGAGCAGAGAAGGATGCTGCAGGAGCAGAGGAGGGTGATGCACCAGCTCACTGATGATTGAGGGTGTGGGTGGTGGCAACAGACAAGGTGTAGGGTGCCTAGATTTTAGGGAGGATTCTGGAAGAACAAAGAAGTGAGTAGGTTGTTGGTAGCTTCCTTTGAGGGCATGGAAGACGAAGTGAAGTCTTTATTTGGCGTTCTTGAGGAGAGGAAGGGTGAAGGAAGGGACCGTAGGAGTGTTAGGAATGGCAGTGTTGGCAAGAGAAGATTGGATAGAGAGTTGAGAAATCTTCAGAGTGACTTGTGATAGTACGGGAGAGGGTGGGAATTTTGTAGGAGGGGATTCTATGGGGTGGGGTACATAGAAGAGGGGACCTTCGTTTCTTTATCGATGAGGATTGGGATTGTTTGCTTGAATGTGAGGACTTGACCTTGGAATCAAAGAGAGCAAGTATTAATCTCTTTTGAGGGATTGAAGAACGGATGTGGTGTCTAGTTGACACTAAGATGGAGTCTGAAAAATGGTTTTCCTTTAAGAAAAAGTTTGATTTGATTTGCACTAACAAATTCAAAGCAACCAAACAAACACACAAACCACAAGAGAAGGAAGACGCACGGTTTTTACGTGGAAAACCCCAAGGTTAAAAACCACGAGACTAGTCCAAGTCCAAAAGAGATCAAGCACCATAGAGAATATTGGTTACAAGAGTTCTTATAATACAACGTTGAATCCACAACTTCTGACCGTAAACAACTCTTGCCGAATCCATGTACACAAATCTATGCTTGAATGCCGATGAAATCCACAACAAGACTTCAACACTTGACAATCCCCTCAAGTTTCAAACGAGGAATGGATGAAGGGCGCTTGAACAATCTTCGTGAGGCTCTCAATATCTCAATTGATCATCACGCAAAGTTCCAGAAAGGTTTTTTGGGAACACATGCTCTACGGATGCTATCTTTCTGATATCAATTAAAAACCTAAGCAAGCGGCTGCTCAACCCTAACTGAAATTAAAGCTGATCCACAACATATACGAATCGAGCGGTCTTAACCTGCTCGCAGCACTTTTTAACTTCTGCACTATTTTTGCACTGTGTGGTAATGCTGCAACATAATAAAACTAACTCCCAAGAACAAGCGTCACATATCAAGGAATAAAACATGAAAGCTTTGTCACAGATTTGCCAAACGAATCAATACGGAGGATCGAAATTTCATAACAATCTCCCCCTTTAGAAAAAGTTTGATCAAAATTTCCTTTTAGAAAAAGTTTGATTTGATTTGATTTGCACAAACAAATTCAAAGTAACCAAACAAACTTTTTCTTAATGAAAAACCGTTTTTCAATTGGTACCAGAGCAAGTCACTTCTTTTTTAAATGTTGATCCTTGTATTTGATTTGCTTTAATGGATCTTTTGAAAAAAGGTTCTTCAACCGATGAACCTCCTCTTCTTAACAGATCCAATTATCCGTTTTGGAAGGTCAGAATGAGGGCTTTTTTAAAATGTATTGATGACCATGTCTAGCTTGCCGTTGTTAAGGGACCCACCTTGATTGTTAATGGGGAAACAATTCCTAAGCCTTCGGCTAAGTGGAACAGAACCGATTATGAGGATGCAGGCAGGAATAGTAAGGTCATGAATGCTATTTTTAATGGAGTCACATGAGAAGAATTTCGTAGAATTAGTACGTGTGACTTGGCTAAGGAAGTATGAGACATTCTTCAAGTTACTCATAAAGGAACACTGACCGTAAAAATCTCCAAACTTCAACGTCTGACTACTAGTTTTGAAACACTCCTCATGAAAGATGACGAGAAATTTGATGATTTTTATACCAAGTTAAGTGACATCGTTAATACTTCCTTTAATCTTGGTGAAAAAATACTCAATTCTAAAGTCGCTCGGAAAATTCTTAAATACTTACTTGAACGATTCCAACCTAAAGTGATTGCAATGAAGAGAGTAAAGACATAAATACTCTCATTGTTGAAAGTTTGGTTGGAAACTCTTATAACTTATGAGTTGAATTTCCAAAATAATAGAACTTCAAAAAATTTGGCTTTTACTTCGGCTTAGGGTATTGCAAGTGATTTTGATGATGGCTTTGTTTGTTATAAAGTTCAAGAAATTTTGAAAAAATAAAAAGCCTAATCAGGAAGAGAAATCACATAAAAGAATTGGGAACAACAGATTTAGGAATTTATAAAGGGCCAAAAAATCAAACTATCGAACCCAAGTGCTATGAATGTAAATGATATTGTATACATTGCTCAAGAATGTCCTAACAAACTTAAAAAGAAGCAGCAAGTATTCACTGTAACTTAAGATGATGAGAGTGAACCTGACATGAGTGACGAGAATGATAACAATGATGACGATGGCAATGCCATAGCCCCTTTGTTGCATTTGTCCATGAGGACGTTATTGAGATCGATAAAGAAAATTCTGTGAGTGACTCAAGTAAGAATGAAAAGAAGGAAAATCTCTGTAATAACGAAGAGAGTGAAGTTCTTCAGCAAGCTTATGACAAGTTATACAGAGAGAGTTGTGTTAGATCATGTCAAATTGGTACACAAACTCAAAAAAAGTGAAGAAGAGAGAGAAAGTCGTGCAAGAGCTTCTGACGGCTCAAGCTAGAGAGGTGGACCTCAAAACTGAACTGGACATCTTATGTGTTAATCTTGAAAGTTGCAAACAAGATAAAGAAAGATTTCAGTTAATTAATAATGATCAAATGTCAAAAATATCTTGTCTAAAAGAAAAATTGCATGTTGTTCTTGCAAAAAATGCTGAATTGAAATCTCAAATAACTTATCTTTAAGTAGATTGAATGGAGCTAATGCTACTTTTAAGCAATGAAATGCAGGATCGGTAGCTTTGGGTGGGTTGCTAGGAGATCAAAAGCCGGCAACTAACAGGTCTGACCTTGGATTTGTTGGTACTTTGTCGAGCAAATCATCCAAAGGTAAAGAAAAAGTTGGTTAGCCAACTTAAGCAACAACTACACCGATTTTTGTGAAAGCTAAAACAGGTAAAGGTGTGAGTTCAAAAAGAACATATGCTAACCCCTCAGCAAAAGTGAATGTAAAAGGAAAAAATCAGACTGGTAAGACCACCATTCAGCATGGTGAGGTAAGAAAGCCTAACCAGCCGGCTTTTGATCTTCTAGCAACCCATCCAAAGCTACCAACCCTGCATTCTATTGCTTAAAAGTAGCATTAGCTCCATTCAATCCACTTACAAGATCAGTTATATGGGATTCCAATTCAGCATTTTTTGCAAAAACAGTATGCAATTTTTCTTTTAGACCAGATATTTTTGGCATTTGATCATTATTAATTAACTGAAATCTTTCTTTATCTTATTTGCAATTTTCAAGATTAACACAAGATGTCCAGTTCAGTTTTAAGGTCCACCTCTCTAACTTTAGCCGTCAGAAGCTCTTGCACGACTTTCTCTCTCTCCTTTCACTTGTTTTGAGTTTGTGTACCAATTTGACATTTTGTTTGGTCAAACACATAACTCTCTCTGTACAGCTTATCATAAGCTTGCTGAAGAACTTCACTCTCTTCGTCATTATAGAGATTTTCCTCATTTTCATCTTCACCTGAGTCACTCACAGAATTTTCTTTATCAGTTCCAATAACATCCTCATAGACAGATGCAACAAAGGCAAATGCATTTCCATCATCATCATTGTTATCATTCTCGTCACTCATGTCAGGTTCACTCTCATTATCCCAAGTTACAATAAATACTTGTTGCTTCTTTTTAAACTTGTTAGGACATTCTTGAGCAATGTGTCCATATCCTTTACATTCATAGCACTTGAGTTCGATAGTTTGATTTTTTGGCCCTTTACGCATTCCTAAATCTGTCGTTCCCAATTCTTTTCTGTGATTTCTCTTCTTGATTAGACTTTTTATTTTTCCAAAATTTCTTGAACTTTTTAACAAACAAAACCATCATCTCAGGATCAAAGTCATCATCAGAATTACTTGCAACACCCTAAGCCGAAGTAAAAGCCAAATTTTTTTAAGTTCTATTATTTTAGAAATTCAACTCGTAAGTTTAAGAGTATTCAACCAGACTTTCAACAATGAGAGTATCTATGTCTTTACTCTCTTCATTGTAGTCACTTTAGGTTGGAATCGTTCGGATAAATATCTAAGAATTTTCCGATCGATTTTAGAATTGAGTATTTTTTCACGAAGATTAAAGAAAGTATTAATGATGTCACTTAACTTGGCGTAAAAATCATCAAACTTCTCGTCATCTTTCATGAAAGTTTCAAAAATAGTAGTCAGACGTTGAAGTTTGGAGATTTTTTACAGTCAGTGTTCCTTTATGAGTGACTTGAAGGATATCTTATGCTTACTTAGCCAAGTCACATGTACTAATTCTACGACATTCTTTCTGTATGACTCCGCTAAAGACAGCATTCATGGTCTTGTTATTCCAGTCTGCATTCTCAAAATCGGTTATGTCCCATTTAGCCGAAGGCTTAGGGAATGTTTCTCCATCAACAACCAAGGTGGGATACTTATATCCCTCAACAACAGCAAGCCAGACACATTCATCAATAGATTTTAAAAAAAGCATTCATTGTGACCTTCTAAAACGGATAATTGGACCCGTCAAGAAGAGGAGGTCTACCAATTAAAGAAACTTCTTTCAAAAGATCCATTAAAACAAATCATAAACATGGAACAACACTTACGAAAAAGTGACCCGCTCTGATACCAATTGAAAAACTGTTTTCGTTTAAGAAAAAGTTTGATTTGATTTGATTTACACTAACAGATTCAAAGAAACTACACAAACACACAAACCACACGATAAGGAAGGCGCACGGTTTTTACGTGAAAAACCCAAAGCAAGATAAAAAACCACGAGACCAGTCCAGGTCTAAAAGAGATCAAGCACTTTAAAAAATATTGGTTACAAGAATTCTTACAATACAATGTTGAATCCACAACTTATGACCGTAAACAAAATCTTGTTGAATCCACGTACACTAATCTATGCTTGAACGCCAACGGAATCCACCACCGGACTTCAACACTTGAGAATACACTTAACGAGAAATGAATGAATGGCGCTTGAACAATCTTTGTGAGGCTCTCAATATCTCAATTGATCATCAAGCAAAGTTCTAGAAAGGTTTTCCAGACACTCTACAGCTGGTATCTTTCTAATATTAATTAAAAACCTAAGCAAGTGGCTCCTCAACCCTAACTGAAGTTAAAGTTGATCCGCGACATAGAAAGATCGAGCGGTCTTGACCTGCTCGCAGCACTTGCCAACTTCTAGACTGTTTTTGCACTATGGTGATGCTGCAACATAATAAAACTAACTTCCAAAAACAAGCGTCACATATCAAGGAATAAAACATAAACGTTTTGTCAGATTTGCCAAACGGATCAATACGGAGGATCAAAATTTCCTAACAGTCTTTATCAAACTTCGTGGTTCGGAGCATTTGGGGTAACAAATTGGTGAATTTTGCTATTTTTCGACAGTGGGGACACCGCGGGCTACCTTAGTGATGTGGGGCAAGAGGGTTGTTTTTAAGGAACACCAAGAGGAGGGTTGCCTCTTTGTCGTGTTTTTTCCTCTGTGTTGATAATGGTTTCTGGTGGGCATTCTCGAGAAGTGTATGGGTCGGGAAATGATGGGGTGAAGGAGGGGTTGCGGAATGAATTGGGTGCAATCCTTCAGATAGGAGGTTCCTTAGAGTATGGGCAAAGGCTTCAATGTTGGCAAATTCCAGATGAGAGATTGGGTTCAATTCTCTCTCTAAGGCTATGAGGCCCTTCTCCTTTATTGATGACATGGAACTGGTTGAGCTTCCACTTTTTAGAGGATATTTTACTTGGTCTAACAATTGAAGTTCTCATTCTGTCCCAGATTGATCGATTTCTGGTTTCTTTAGGGTGGGAGGAACATTTTTTATCAGTGTCTTACTTTTCTTTGCCTAGACTCTCTTATATCATGTCTCGTTTATGGTGGATAGTATAGAGTGGTTTGGTGGGGAAGTCTTCCTTCAAATTTGAGAACATGTGGCTCCATGTCGATGGCTTTTGATACAGTGGTTGGTTAGTTGAGTGGCTTCCGAGTGAAGTGAAGCCCGTCTTTTATCCTTATTAGGAAGCTAAAGCTGCTTAAGGCGGAGCTTAAAAGATAGAACACTAAAGGGTAATCTCAGTTTTCAGAAGGCCAAGGCCATTGCTCATATTCAGGACCTTGATACGAAGGATAAGGAAAGATATCCTCCTTTATAAGGAGATGTAGCACAGGGAGGCCCTAAAATTAGAGTTTGGCATGCTAACTAAATTGGAAGAGATTCACCATAAGCAAAAATCTCGGACTTTGTGGCTTGAAGATGTTAAGAACATTCATTTCTTTCATAGCTGGGAAGGTATGTGTTTATTGGTTGATACTGACTGATGAGGACGTTACAATGGGTATGGCTCAAGTTTACCGTCGCCTTTTTTAGGAGGAGAATGGTTGGAAGCCGTCCCTTGATGATCTCTATTTTGATACTATTGGCGCTGATGAAGTAGGACTTCTTGAGCAGCCTTTTTCCAAAGAAAAGTTAGTCAGAGTTTTGGTCAAGTTGAGTGGGGACAGTGTTCTTGGCTTGATAGGTTTGCCATTGCTTTTTTCAGCACTATTGGGATGTGGTTAAAGTGGAGTTAATGGGTTCGTTTCACTTTTTCTTCGCCTATGAGTCTTTTAAAGAAGTCTCAATGCTTCCTTTGTCACTCTTTGCTCCTAAAAAGTGTAGGTCAAAGGATATTAGAGATTTTAGGCCTATTAATTTGATAGGCTCAGCCTATAAGCTTTCGGATAAGATATTGTCTTTTAGGCTCAAGAAAGTGCTTGATTTGGTTATTGAGATGTGGTTAAAGTGAAGTTAATGGGGTTGTTTCACCTTTTCTTCACCTACGAGTCTTTTAAGAGAAGTCTCAATGCTTTCTTTGTCATTCTTTGTTTCTAAAAAGTGTGGGGCAGAGAATACTAGAGATTTTAGGCCTATTAATTTGATAGACTCAACCTATAAGCTTTTAGATAAGATATTGTCTTTTAAGCTAAAGAAAGTGATTGATTCGGTTATTTCTGAGTTACAAAACTTCTTTGTAAGTGGCATACATATCCTTGATGTAGTGTTGATAGTTAATGTGTTGATTCCATGCTTAGGAGTGGAATCCCTGAATTTGTAAGTTATTGAGAAAGCCTACGACCTTGTGAATTAGGACTTTGTTCTTTATCTTCTACAGAGGATGGGTCATGGGGATAAGTGGAGGTCTTAGATCAGGTTTGTATTTCCTTGGTCTCCCTTTCAGTAGTGGTGAATGGGACTCCGATTGGCTTCTTCCAGGGTCCCTTTTGTTTATTGTGACGATGGAGGCGTTTAGTCGTCTAGTTCGGGAAGATGTGTAAAGAGGTCTAATCTAAGGTTTTCCAGATGGTGCAATAAATGGTGACCGAGCCTACACCCATTTCAGATCTTTTTTATGCTAACGACACTCTAGTTCCTGTCGGATGCACAATGTTGTCAAATGGGATATCTTCAGTGTGCTTTGTTTTGAGGCAGTATCACATCTCATAATGAATTTTGCTAAGGCAGAGATTATTGTGGTTGGCGATGTGCCGTTTATTAAGAGTTTGAAAAGTATCCTCATGTGCAGTATCATGGCCTTTCCAGTCTCTTACTAGGGTTACCGTTAGGGGATCATTTAAGGCGTTGTCAACTTGAATGAGGGATTTGGGAGATTTCAGAGAAAATTAGAAGGATGGAAGCGTCATTATCTTTCTAAGGGGATAGGCTCACTCTCCTTAGGAGTACTGTATCTAATCTCTCGACTTACTTTATCCATGGTTGCTCTATCTCAAGATTAGTGGCTAGGAAACCCGAAAAGTTACAAAGAGGCTTCCTTTGGGAGGTTTGGGGGATGGTCCTAAGTACCATTTGATGGATTGGAATACGGTTTACTCCCCGGTAAAGAATGGGAGCCTTGGCATTAAGAGATTAGTCCCCATCAATAAAGCCCTCTTGGGAATGTGGTTGTAAAGGTTTACTGTTGAGAGGTTAATCCCCTTGGAAGTGGCATACAGATCCTTGATGCAATGTTGGTAGTTAACGAGTGTGCTAATTCTACGCTTAAGAGTGGAATCCCTGAATTTGTCAATTAGTTATTGAGAAAGCCTACGACCATGAGAAAGCCTACGACCATGTGAGTTGGGACTTTGTTCTTTATCTTCTACAAAGAATGGGCTATGGGGATAGGTGGAGGGAGGTCTTAGATTAGGTTCAGTATTTCCTTGGTCTCTCTTTCAGTGGTGGTGAATGGGACCCCAATTGGCTTCTTCCAGTGTCCCCTCTTGTTTATTGTAATTATGGAGGCATTTAGTCGTCTAATCTAGGGAGACATGCATAGAGGTTTGATTTAAGGTTATTCGGTTGGTGCGGTAAATGGTGAGCGAGCTTTTGCTCATTTCACATCTTCTTTATGTTGATTGCACTCTGGTCCTTGTGGGATGCTCAACCTTGTCAAATGAGGTGTCTTCGATGTGCTCCTTTGTTTTGAGGAAGTATCAGATTCGGGGTGAATTTTGCTGAGTCCGAGATTATTACGTTGGCAATGTGCCGTTTATTAAGAGTTTGGAAAGTATCATCAGGTGCAATATCGGTGACCCTTCTGGTCTCTTACCGGGTTTATTGTTACGGGGGCTTTTAAGGCGATCTCGGTATGGATGGATGATTTGGAAGATTTTAAAGAAGATTGGCAGGGTGGAAGAGCCGTTATCTTTCTAAGGGGGTACGCTCACTCTCCTTAGGAGTAATTTATCTAATCTCTCGACTTACTTTATGCATGTTCGCTCTATCCCGAGATCAGTGGCTAAGAAACCTGAAAAGTTATGAAGAGGCTTCCATTCGGAGGTTTGGGGGATGGTCCTAAGTACCATTTGATGGATTGGAATATGGCTTACTCATCAGTAAAGAATGGGGGCCTTGGCATTAGGAGGTTAGGTCCCCTTAAATAAAGCCCTCTTGCCAATGTGGTTGTGAAGGTTTACTGTGGAGAGAGATGGTTATTGCCTTATTGGAGAATGGTTATTCAGTGTAAATAAGGCTTTTTGAGGGGTGAACTCCCCAAGTTTCTACTTCTTATCGGGTAGAATCGCCTTAATATCCTTCCTTTTTGATATATTATATCTTGCTTTTCAAAAAAAGAAGAAGAAGAAATTAGGAGGCATAATGCACTTCCAATACACAAATCTCAAGTTGGAACCAGTTCATTAGCAGGAAAATCAACAAACCGCCAAAGATAAGCATTTGTCTTCCATTGTCTCAAATTCGCAAAACAATAACAGATAAAAAAATGGGAAAAACAGACATGAAGCAAGAAATGTTGGTTGAAGAAACAAAGATTAGGCCTTGAGGGAAAGAGAGATGCAATTGTCCCCAAAGAAATTGTAAAAGAGAGATGCAGCTCGTTAAGAATCAGTGCTTCAAGAAAGAATTGACAGTGGATTTGAGATTTTAAAAAGAAAAGTATACCAAAGTTCAAGTCAGTTCATATCTCTTAATTATTAAGATCCACTCGTTTGAATTTCTGATCAAACTACAATGCCATACATGAAACTCAGGAAAGAAAATTCATAGGTTGACTGGTACAAATATGCCATCAAAACGATTCTCTATAGTGATTTGCCTATTAAAAAAACTAAAATATTGGAGATTAATTGGTGGTACATCATCTAGAATAAAGGATCGATCCAGCTTTGACAAGTAATGGCTTCTTGCTCACTGTCTATGTAAACCATTACAGTTCTAATCAATTATGTTTTTATTAAGTGCTATCTTATTGAGGTTAAGTAAAATGTGGTTAAGAAAATGAGAGAGAGACTGTGGAAGAACTGGTCATAAGCAGATAAAACTTACGAAAAACAATCATCTGCAGGAAGATTTTACACTCATGCAAATAAAAGCAATTCTTTGTAGAACATTAATGAAACTATTTAAGATTCAAATGTATTGTCTATGTTCACCAAGTCAATCGGAATCCTATATCAGAATCAGGGACGAAGGGAGGGGGGGGGCTGGAGGGGGCCCTGGCCACCCTCCACCCAGCTGCTTCAATTTTTTTATATATATAATATAAATTTAAAGTAAACAAAAATATATAAAATTGTATAAATATTATTTTTGTAGTTTCTTATCATCAAATATCTTAATTAAAACTGTATGAATGTCATTTTTTATTTTGATATACTAAACATAATTTTTATTATTAATTATAATTTTTTAGACATAATTTTTGGCCACCCTTACACTAAAATCCCAGCTTCGTCCCTGATCAGGATCATTCCAGTGTCTCATTATATCATAGCACATGCATCTCCAACAAACAGGGAAAGAACACCACAAACTCACCGTTGGCGGTAGCGCTTATCCACATCAGTTAGACCATGATACTTGTCTGGCAGTGGGAGTAAGGATTTTGTAAGAATTGCAAATGAATTCAAATTAACTGAAAGCTCCCCTGAAAAGAAAATTGAGGACCAAAATGGGCACCAAGGCTGTATTAGGATAATCAGGTTACACCCATATCATAGACAAAGAAAAAGAGAAAAATGTGAGGCCAAAAATATCCAAAGTAAGCACTCAAAAATTCACCTTATCTAGAATTTCGCACTTATTCATGTTAAATTGTTTCGAGGACCAATTGATGAAGCTAACTTGCTTGGGTTATGAAAGAACAAATATTTTACACACACCCCATTATGAAGCACATAATCTATTCACATTTAATGCATCATTAAACATCCAGTCTAACCCAGTGAAGGAATAAGACTTCATTTATTTACCACTAAAATAGCCAAAGCATTGGGAAACTAAAATGAAAGGTGTTGACAAAAGACTGGTGGCATTGGGAAACAAAAATGAAAGGTGTTGACAAAAGACCGGTGATGTGGCCAGAGAACCAGACACTTGATGGCTAGAGATCGCAAGTGGAGGAATTGAGAGCTAAGCGCCCTTATGACAAAAGGGTGACAGTCATCTCTAAGAGAGGAAGACGACCAGAGAGTAATAGTAGGTTGCCTTCATTAATGAAAGGCCTCTTTATATAGGCCATGTGTCCAACACGAGATGTTTCCATCTCCTAGATATGTCAATGTACCAGGTGTCAAACCTTGATGGCCGTATCATGGGAAGTCGTGGTAGCTGCAATGTGCCCGTCATATTATGATACAAAGCTCCAAATGTCAGGGTCTTTAATCAAAGTCTGTTCAGTCCTAAGACTGATGAATGCGGACCAACCATTTGCGACATTTGAAATCGAGACCTTTTAACTTCAATTTTTTTATGTTTCATTTTTAATATTTTAATTTCATTTCACTTTTTGAGATGCAAAATTATTGATTAAATTTTCATAATCAAGTTTTTTTAATATATTTCTTCCAATTGATAATAATGCTAATCCACCTCATCTTTCTTTTGACAAAGTCAATCTAACATAAGATTTTGTTAATTCAAGCCTAACTTTTTTTATTTGTGCGCCTAATAAATAATATATTTTTTGGGCTTCGCAAATAAGTATTAATTTTAAGGTTCATGTAAAATAATATACATATATATATATGTATATATATCATAAAAGGCCTTATGGAATCCAATATATAGTATTTTCTTAGACTTCGTCAATATATGTTATTTCTAGAACTAATATATAATAGTAGATATCATAAAGGATTTTATAAATTTGGAGGCCTCGTTGAAGGTTTTATCTCTTCGTCTCTTTTAGCCTTCCGTTATAGCGGAATACGCAGACACCCATCCTTCTAATGCATTGTTCAACTGCTGCTTCCTGTGTTTGTTGATTTCCCATTGCTCAACTATTGAATTTATCCCTGTCATTAAGTTTCTTCCACTTAACCGATGAAAGAAAATTAAAAGATGCATCGAGTGAACAACTAGTGGTTGGCATATCATCAAGTTTGGCTTTATGAAGGATCTAAGAACTGGAATCAAGAAGATCACTGATTTTGGCAAGGTTTTAAATCACGGTATTGGCTAGCGTAATGGTCTCGGTCACGTGTAACGGGTAGTGGGCGTATCGGTCAATCTATAACGGGAATCGGTAAGCGCGCACGCGAATTTTTTTCGAGCGCTAACAAATGGCATAAAAGTATAAAACTCATTGATACACATATTTTAACTTTATTTACTACAAATTGAATGTTTGTTGTTGTTTTTAGTTGTCATGTTGACACAAAAAAGCATATTTTCTAGAATTTATATTGTTTTTAAAATAAATAAAAAAATACGATATTGTTGTATTGTAAAATAAATGGTAAATTACAGTAACCTCTCCTGAAGTTTAGTAAAACAACAACTACCACCTATGTGGTTTCTAAAATGTCATTAACCTCCCCTCTGATTTAAGTTTTGCATCAAATTAGTTCAATATTAAATTTTTGCTCAGCTGTGCTTTGTTTGGCGTGCTTTTTGAATAAATTTTTATAATCCAATCCATTCATTATGTAGAACTCGTCGAGTTTGTATAACACATAAAAATTCAGATTCATCTGATACTTGTAGCTAAGTGATTGAGTAACATTTGTTTAACAATATTTTTTAAAATTATAATTTTTATTTATTTATTTATTAGGAGATCTTATTCAATCACTAAGTTACAGATATCAGATGAATATGAATTTTTACATGCTAAACAAACTCGACGAGTTCTACATAATGAACAGATTGGATCATAAAAATTTATTCGAAAAATGCGCCAAACAAGGCACAACTGGGAGAAAATTTAACAGTTTGACTAATTTGATGCAAAACCTAAACCATATGGGAGGTTAATGACATTTCAGAAACCACAGGAGTGGTGGTTAATATTTTACTAAACCTCAGGGGACGTCACTGTAATTTACCCTAAAATAAACTATTGTATAATATTAAAATATTATACTATATATTATATAATCAAATCATGAATAATTCAAACTTAAATAAAAAAATATTATACTAAATAATAAATGTTCATATTATTTTATATAATATAAATGAGGTACATACATAATTTTAATTTTACATATAATAATAATAATAATAATAATAATAATAATATGATAAATTGAAAAAAATAATTACAAAAAGCAAGATCAAGTTATCAAAAAAAATTAAAAAGGGAATTTGAATACCAATTGAAGTAATGAAAAAACTTACAAATTGGGAGAAAATAAAATTAAGCCAATTAGAATTCCAAATGGAGCCAAATATCATCAGCCCGTAATGGCGGTAATCCCAAATTAAATCAATTGAAGAACAGCACCGATATCCCAAATTGAAGAACAGCCGATTACCGAAATCCCAAATTAAAGAACATTTGTTGCTGAAATTCCCAAATTGAATCCCAATCACTCACCGAAATCCCAAATCGAAGACCAATTGAACACAAAATCCCCAAATCAAAGTGAAACGGAAGCTACTCACAGTCGGAATCCCCAATCAAGAGTCAAAATTGGAGATCCGCAATCGAAATCCCTGATCGACGCCAATCACCATCGGAATCCTCAATCCAGCTCAAATCGAACACGATCGGCAACCATAATCCCCAAATCAAACTCAAATGGAATTGAAATCGAAGTCGGAAACTTAATCAACCACCGAAATCCCTAAATCGAGCTCAAATCGAACTCAAATTCAAGTCCGATTACCAGATCTGAAGAGGAAGCTAAGTTTGGGAAGAGCAATCGTTGCGGGTTTGTTTTTGTTAAAGCAGAAAAGGAATGAGAAGAATTCAAAGAAGAGAAAAGAAAAGGAAAAAGCCGAAAAGGCGAGTTCGCACTTCCTTCTTGTTGTTCATGCTTGTCGTTGTGTCGAGGGAGTTATTGGCTGCAGTGACGGTTACGGACCAATACACAACTGATACCCGTTACGCAATGGAAGTATCGGTTGATACATATGGGATTCAGCGTAACTCCGATTCTTCACAGCGTAACGGTATCATTACTCCAAGATACCATTACGTAATCAGCCATTACGTAACAGCCATTATTTAGACCCTTGGATTTTGGCCATATGCATACAACTCTCTAACCAAACCTTATGTGCTTTGAGTAACTCCGAAGGAAGAAGGTTTGTACTTTTGGCAAGTCGGAAACTTAAAGAACAACTAATTTAACTCAATTACCTAGCATTTGATGCAAAAGTCTAGACACATGATTTGAGCTACCAAAAGCATTCTCCTTTCTTTCCACAATAAGCTACGGGGAAAATTTTATTGTATACAAGAGTGAGAGATAAAATACCTGTCTTTCATATTTCTCCCTAATTATAGGTCTAGGCAATCCCAACTCAACTCTCGGTATCCATTATCTTGTCAAGATAACAGGTAGAAACTCTAGGAATGCATATCTTATAAACTAGGATAGTGTAAGAGTTACCTTTCTCTGTCCGCTTTATAGATCCTCTTGCACCAAGTATATCTCCTATGTCAACAAGCGTCTTTAACATATCAAATTGATCGTTTGCAAGCCTTTCCTTCTCACAGTAAAGCTGATCATTTCAGTGTAATGCCCAGCTTTAGGAGAATTCCATGTGTAAACACACCCCAAAAAAAAGGAAATACAAATCCAAGAAGAAATCAACATAGATAAAATTAGATCCTGACAGATGTAATTTTACTCAAAATAGTTAAATGACTATAGCCAAATAAGTAATTCTCATCTCCAAAAAAATCCCAGTCAACTAAGCAAACTTTTGTACACGGGAATCCATCGCCCAATCTGTAGATGGTCCTACAATCATGGCTTAACCTCCTAAGCAACATATTCCGTAATATTCCCAGTATCCCAACAATTCATTAGATGATTAAAAACATGGCCAATAATGTAATGCAGAAAGAAAATAACTCAAGACCGTAAACCTATTTCACACACAATCAGAAGGCTTAAAAAGATTAAAAATTAAAAAAAAATAAAAAAGAAAGAATAAAATGCAGAACAAAGCACAGCACTAAAATGACCTGTATTGTCCCTGAATCGTCCCTTATAGTTAAAAAAGCGAGCTTTCCAAAAGCTCTACGAGCCACAATCCTTCCTGCAATGGATACATGATCATTCTCACTATTTGACTCTTCACCACTGCCCAAATGCCTATATATATCTTGCAGCTGATTGGCAGTATGAGTCCTTTCCCACTTATAAGCGTAAGGCTCAAAGCCCTTGCTCCTCATTTCCTCAATCTGCAAAACAAGCACAACTTTTCCATGACGCCATTGCAACCTAAACATGTGATAATCCTAATGCCTTCTTGGGGACATTAGCTCTAAAGTTGTTTTTATAATAACACTTTTGCATTGCGATATTTTGAAGTTTTGTACATTTCCCCTAGAAAACAGAGTAAAATTGATTCAATGTGCACCAATAAGAATTCATAACTGGGCTATAACTGCAATAAGAATTGAGATTTGAAGACGCTTTTTGTTAAAGCAGCCAAAATGAAAATGTTACAAGGAATGCGATGCCCAAGATTGGAAGGCTTCCTCCAACCTCTAGATCAACCTGCTTTATCTTCTTTGCAAACACTGGTGTACAATCATCTTTAAAGTAATACAAAACTCAGGTAAAGGCAAGGCAACCCCAAGAACCATATGTTTTACAATTCGATTTAAATGGTTCTGTTCTGAGAGAAACAACCCACATGGAGATATACTCAGTCTCCCTAGGCAGACGTCAAAACAAACTTCTTTAAATCTTGATTTTCTGACGCACTAAGAACAAGCGTACGCGCATTTCAATGTTAAGGCTATTGCTTCTTATACCAGTGAAAGTGTGTATCTGCTTCTGGCGTGGAGCTCCGATTCAATTTGGAAGATCAACTTGATTTGGATTTCTTGAAAAGTGTAAATTTGTAGTCTTCATAGGTTACAATTTCCTTTCTTGATTCACAAAAGCACAATCAATCAAGAGTGAATAATTTTACTTTCAGAAGGCAAAGAAAGTAAAATCTCGAAAGTTGACAATCTACATTGACAATTGCGTCGCAACTTTCTCAAGATCGAGCACGCGACTTCTTTATTTTGTGGTTAGGAATCGATTCAGACAAGATCGTACTAGTTTACTACCTTCTTCAGGCGGATGGCGCGAATAGCATCTCTGTCGGATGTGGAAGACGGAGATGATGACGAAGTCGAGGACTTCCGGTTGCGGCCGCCGACTCTGGCGGCGGAGGTGGTGGTGGAGGAGAAGGAAGAAGAAGAGCAGCAGCGAACTACAAGCCCTAATGAGGAGGTTCTTCTAATGGTGTTGGAAGATGAAGAAGTAGAAGAAGAAGCGAAGTTGAAGAGGTGCTTTAATGGCTGCGAGGATATGCTCAGTACCTTCAACGCCTCCATCTTCCTTTCCTTCCCTCAGACTGAACTCCTATCCCCGATTCAAAAAAGCCCTGCCAAATCTTATCGATTTTTCTTTTATTATCTATACTATTATATAGAAAAATCAAAGCAATTCAATATTCAATTTTTATATATACTTTTATAATAATTTAAATTTTAAATTTTAAATATAATTTTATAATTAGTTTTTTTAAAATAAAAATTAAAAATTATCACTTATTTTTTCTGTCACGCAGTTATAAATAAGAATTAAAAAAATAAGACAAATTTAAATTTATTAATATATTATTTTTATATTTTTTAAATTTTACGAGAACATTACGTATGTCTAAATCGCTAATTATTAAATAACATTAATTTGATTTTTTATACTTACATCTGGTAAGGCATGGAAATTACATTCATCTCCGAATTAATTTTTTTTAATTAATTAGTAATTAATTTTATTTAAATTTATTAATAGAGAACTTTATAAAAATAATTATGCACAACTAATTTGTTCATATTTAATGAACCGATAATACCTTATCATTATAACACATTCATACACTAAAACAATAATTAATAAATGACTTGAAATTTAAAATACAAAAACTAACCCCCACGTATTATCTGGACAAAAAAAACATATAAAAATCAAAACAAAAGCACGCAAAATCAGATGAGACAGTAGAAATGGTCATCTCCCCCATATAGTTTTTTCAGGTACTTTATGGACACATGTGAAAACTTAACATTGGTGGATTGGAAATCTTGGTTGGTG